>PVJX010019179.1:0-35267 GCA_004027295.1 Dolichotis patagonum
TCTCCAATATCTCATGCCGTCAGTGGCAGTCTATTTTTGGAATTGAAAACCAGTTTGGTCACAGCACAAGTGGAATGACTGAAGGC
Source organism: Dolichotis patagonum (assembly GCA_004027295.1). Taxonomy (NCBI): domain Eukaryota; kingdom Metazoa; phylum Chordata; class Mammalia; order Rodentia; family Caviidae; genus Dolichotis; species Dolichotis patagonum. The sequence continues at coordinate 87 of PVJX010019179.1, forward strand.
TTGGGTAATGGGCTATAAAATCTTTCCCATCTAGGTCACTGATTGATTTGAGACTGTCACCAAGGTAGGTAGGAAAACAGTGATTGCTGCCTTATAGGAACTGTCAAATCATATGAAATGAGAATATGGTCTCAATTCTAGTAGACATTTTCTATCTACCACATAACACACATTCATGTACACACACACACACACACACACACACTCACACCCCTAATGATTTCTTGGGCTATCTCAGAACAGAGTAAAGTATAAAATTCTTGAGATAATTCTTTATCTCTGAAGTTGAGGTACAGAAGAGGAAATATTTTGATCGATCCATCCAAATGGTTTTAGCAACTGATTTTTGCTCTGGAATTAAATGAATGCACTTTACTAGGGGAAATCTACTGTGCTTTTGGTTTTTATTCCATTATAATGAAGAGATAGAGGGTTATTTTTGTTTGTTTGTTTTTTGCTTTTTCACTGTCTAACCCTGCAGTGCTATTAAATATTTTTAAGAAACAACATTTGTCCAAATGATTTTACCATAAAAAAAAATGGAACAAGAATTTAGTTTGATCAGCAAAGAATGTAGAAATTTACTTAAGTAGTAAAGAATGTAGTGGCCTGAGTTTGGTATTATGTTTCACCTCATGATTCAGGCATCTTGTTTGCCTTAAATGGTTTCACAAGCAAGAGGGTGACCCAGAGCAGATTCGTAGTAGCTGCACAGAGCACAGCTAAACAGCAGATTTAATGAGATCGGAATTTCACACAATGCCTTATTCAAAGAATTCGGGCAGCCAGAGAGCAGTTGTGGTGAATTGCAGTTGCCCATGGCTTTGCATCAAGAAGCAAAACCTTTTCCCACAAATAGTTTATTAATGTTCCAAAATAGATGCCGATTTCTTTTAGCTTCAAGATTCAAACATTTGTTGAGGTGTGGAATTCATGTACTCACATTGTTAAAATTAGGAAACTTTGTTTATGAGCTAAAAATATAGAGCTGCAATTACTTGTCTAAAGTCAAGAAAAATAAAAACAAATGTTTCCTAAGAGATATGGACATGCTGGAAGTTTACCCTTTGCTTTTTCACTGTTTTTGTAGCATCTTACATCTTATATTGTATTTCTTACTTGTCTTTCTCCCCTACTTAAATTTAAACTCCTTGCAGATAGACATTACTGCACCTTAAAACTTAATAGTGATTACCAAATGAATATTGAATGGAAATGATGATAATTCATTCATATGCTCTATGCTAAAATGAGAAATAAAAAGCTCTTACATTTTTACTCTATCTTATTCCCTTAAGAACTAGCAAGGTAAGAACTCAATAGTTCATATTTTTATGAAGCTAATGATCTGCTTTAATTTTGTGAATTCAATATTCATTTTCTATGAAATTTTTTTTCATTTTCCTCATGGAGTTATTGTTCTAGGTAGGCTATTTTCACATTATTTTCAACCTGAGGATAAAATTACAATTATAAAGGGCAACTATCTCATCTTCTGAGTATTGGTATTAAAAATGAAAATAGTTTCCCCTTGTATTAGAACTCTGTGGCTTTGAAAGTTTCTACTTAGTGAGGATCAACTTTAAAACATACAAGAATGAAAAGACATACATCAAGAATGCCCACTATCACCACTCCTCACAATATAGTCCTTGAAATATTAATTACAAAAATTAGAAAAGAGAAAGATATGAAAGGAATATGGATGGGAAAGCAAAAAGTTGAATTAGCATTATCTGATGATGACTTAATCTTTTACCAAAAAACCCCCAAAACTCCACCAAAAGACTTCTAGAAATAACAAATTTAATAACATAGCAGGATACAAAGCCAATACTCAAAAAACAATATCATTGCTGTACACCAATAACATACTCACTAAGAAAGAAATTAGAGAATTAACAGTGTTCACAATAATATCAAGAGAAATGAAGAACTTAGGAATCAACCTAACCAAGGAAGTAAAAGATTTCTACAATGAAAATTACAGAATCTCTAAAAGGGGATGAAAGAGGATAACAGAAAATGGGAAGATATCTTCTGCTTTTGGGGAGACAGAACCAGTATAGTGAAAATGACCAAATTTCCAAAAGTGTTATACAGACCTAAAACAATCCCAGTCAAAATGCACATAGAATCCCTTACCAAACAATAGAAAACAATCAATCCTAAAATGTATATGGAACCAGAAGAGGCCTAGAATACAAAAACAATTGTGGGACACAAGAGTGAGATGAGCCATCACAATCCAAGACTTAAGTTATACTTCCAAGCCATAGTCATGAAATTAGCACTGCATTGGTAAACAACAACACATAAATAAACAAATGAACACAAAACAGACTTGTGGATCTATGTAACAGAATAGAAGATGCAGAAACCACTCTAGACAAGCTTATCTTTGATAACTGGGCAAACACTTTCAGTGAAGGAAAATGACCCTTGCCCCTTTTTTTCTTTTTTTGTCTTTTTGAGACAGGGTCTCACTATGCAGTTCAGGCTGGCTGTGAGCTCACTTTGTTGCACAGGCTGATCGTGAATTTGCAATGATCTCCCACCTCAGGCTCTCGAGTGCTGGGATTACAGACCTGTGCCACCATACCTGGCTGAAAGTGCCCTTTTTAACAAATGGTGCTAAGAAAACTAGCCTTCTATGGGCTGACGATTGAACCTGGACCCCAATATCTTACCAAGCACTACACTAAAGTCGAAATGGATCAAAGCTTTGAATATTAATATAGAAACAATCTGATGGATCATAAATAGGTAAAAACTCTTGAAAACATAGTTGTAGTTAAATAGTTTATAAATAAAATTGTGGTGAAACCAGAAATATTACAAAAAGAAAATCAACAAGTAGGATCACATCAAATTAGAAACCCACTGCACAGTAAAGGAAACCGATGGAATGAAGAGACAACTGCAGAATGCAGAAAACCCTTTGCCAGCTACTCTTCAGACAGACATTTATATCTAGACTATGCAAGCTCTAAAAAGTTAGACCCCACTGCAAACGTAAAGATCCAAACTAAACACGGCATCTTAAATGAACATTTCTCAGATGAAGAAGTACAAATGGCCAATAAATACAGAAAAAAATGTTCAACATTACTGCAAATTAAAACAACACTAGAACTTCAATCACACTCCAGAAAGTATGGTTATCATGGAAAAAGTCAACCAATAACAAACAGTGACAAAACTATGAGGAAGAAGAAACTCTTCTCTGTTGGTGTGAGTATAAATTGGTATAACCACTATGGAAATCAGTATGGAGATTCCTCAATAATCTAAAAATGAGAAGTTCCATTTAACCCAGGTATTCCCCTTCTAGATATCTTCCAGAAAAAAACCCATCATATTAAAGTGATGAACACTACCCATGTTTATAGCTGCACAGTTTATAATAGCCCAATCTTGGAAGGACCCTATACACTCATCAACAAATAAATGGATGAAGAAGATGTGGTAGTTATACACAGTGAAGTACTTCTCTGCATTCAAGTACAAAACTTTATGTTTTTACATAAATTAATGAACTTTGAGAGAATAAAATTAAGCTGAATAAAACAGGCACACAAGTTTAAACATTGCATCACATCACTTGTTTGAGAAATCCATCACTTCACTTGTGTGAGAAATCCAAAGTATAAATAAGGATAAAATTGTGAGATAGACGTCAGCAAGTTCAAAGAATGTGTTCAAATGGAAAAAGGTACAAGACATGGGTGGTGGGAGGAAAGAAGAGATAAAAGATTCAAAAAGAAAAAAGCACTGAAAGTGAAAAAAGAACTTTGGTAAATGTGGAAGGGAAGAAAGGATGGAGGGAAGAGAAGAGAAAGGGACAAAAAGACTTAAGATGTGTTATATACAAGGTCACATCATCCATGATAAATGCAATCCTTGTGTGCTGCAAATATGTACTAATGAAAAATAAAATGTGACAAAATATTTTTTTAAAAGTTACATGAAAATGAAGGGCATTGGGACTAGAGTAAGGTGATCTTACAATTTATCATCTAAATTTGAACACTATTGTCTGTGAAAGGAAACTCAAGTTACTGGAAAAATAGGCATAATCTACTCTGCTGTGGAAAGAAACCAAAGCATCTGATCACCTTAGCTGAAAGCAACCAGACCAAGAGCACAGTGAGTGCCACTGCAGATTTCCAACTTTACCTTTCAAGTTGCGTATTCAGAATTTGCAAAGCTTTACTTCAAACTTGACTAGAAATAAGAAATAACTCTATTTCTTTTTTTGGTACTGGGAATCAATCAAACTCAGGACCTTTTGCTTGCCAGGTAGTTTCTGAGCCACTGAGCTATATTCCAGCCCTAAAATAACTTTGCATTTTAATAGAAATTGACATTTTATTCCAAGGGCATCATTGAATAACTATCTTTAAACTGGGGTTCTTTCTAGGAATATGAGTGCAGACAATTAGAATGAAGCTAATTCATAGTTTCAAACACTCTAGAGTTACTCTTCCCTAATACTGATTGTTGTTTTCTGGTAATTATTTTAATTTAGTTAATACCTATTTACAAAAATCACAGTTTTCTTTTTTTTCTTTTTTATTTTAAAGATAATGAAATCCAACAAAACACAATAGAACAAAGCCAATCAAAAAAAGCAGCAAAATTGGTACAGAATTTCAAAGCAGGATACTAGGAAAACAACAGTAGCTACCATAGTATAACATGTTATCTTCACAATAGTTGTCCATTCCATCAGGTATAGCAACATCAAATCAAAACAAAACAGAATGAAACCAATCAAAACAGAACATTGTACAAAGCAAAATAATCAGAAAATAAAAACAAAACAGTGTGAACAATATTGGATTTCAAAAGCAAGATAGAAGGAAATGCCTCATATTTGCTATATTGCATACTGTCATCCACCCAATACTTGCTCAGACCCCTGGACCCAGCCAGGCAAAATCAAGAAACCAATACAAGTATTTAGTTGCTTTTGTACCTTAGTTGCTATCAACTTATCCTGCCCTCTGAACCAGCCTGTAGTTTATGGGGTGGGGTGTTGATTCTCAGCCTGCACTCCAGTAATCTCACAGGAGACACTATTTGACTTTTCTCTTCCTGGAGCCTGCATGGTTTGTGTGGCTCACCAAATCCCTGGCTAGGTGGCTTCTTGGTGGTATCCTCCCAGTCCCAGCATGGCAGATTCTCAGGAGGCACTGACTTTTTTTCTTCCTGGAGCATGTATGGCTTGGAAAAAAATCATAATTTTCTATTCATTCATCTCATTAGATATTTCCAAGTACTTTTGCTCTTATATGGTACCTTCATTAAGACCCCTTTTCACTACAGAAGTTTTTTGTTTTTCCCTGTCATATGTGTATGTGTGTACATTTATAGTCTGTGGGGGGGATGAAGGAGAGAGAGAGAGTATCTTTCTGTTGAAAAAGTAGTCTGGAATAAAAAATATGCATAGTGAAAGCAGTAGATTTCAGTAAGAACTAATAAAGACTTTAAAATGCAATTCATTCACATATTTAATACAATGAACTCTAAAACTTATTTTTAATCCCTGTCCCTAAGATGCTCTCTTAGTAAGAAAAAAAGGAGAATCCACAAATATCCAACATAACAAGGTAACATATTCTTAATGTTTTTTAAGATCAACTAGTGTGGTCATCAAGACACCATGTTTTTCAAATTGTGATGGACAACAAATTGCAGAATACACTTCATTTTAAATCTGATATGCCTTGTTCAACATTGCAGTTAAGTCTTATTTGGTCAAATGCTATCTTGAAACAGGTGTCAGTTATGGGAATGCATCATCTTACAGCATTTTATTCATTATATTAATAATATATTGTACTATCTAGTTGGATTTTATTGGTGTATAAAAGACATCATTTTTCAATAACACATCTCTTTTCTTCAAGAAAATATAGAGAACAGTTTTAAATATGTCTAATTAAAATAATGATGTTATTCTTGCTAATATTTTCCAGAATCTGAATGTGAGAGTTGAACACATGCATTAACATACTTTCTCAAAGGCTGTACTATATTTATTATTTGCTTTGATACTTCAATAGCCTGTAATGTTTGCTTTTCATTGCATTAAATTATTACAAATTAAGAATCAAATGACATAATGTTTGTACAAATAAATTATGTTAGTTGCATTGTTTAAACTCCATTTAACTTTTTAAATTGTTTTTCTAAGAAGAGGCAGGCTGTAATTTATCTCTCTTTTTGGATATTTATCAAGTGATTGCATTTGAATATAAAAAATAAAATTTATACTTTTCCAGTACAAAATGTCTGATTTCACTAATTGTTATGCTAGTGAGAAAAAAAGCTTTATTTCAGGAGCAGTGATTTCTGATAGTTCCCTAAAAATTGTTTATAGTAACTCAATTTTGGCCAAACAAGAATTTTCGATTTGCTAAAAAAATTTCGTACATGCATTTTCAAAAGTGTTATAATATTTCAGTGTTATCACATAACTCTCAGACTATTATCTTCCACCAAGTGACTACAAAGGAAAATGCTAACAGACTTATATTGTGTTCATTTGCTAAGTTTTAGAAAACTCGTAGTTTACTTTGTTGAAATCACCTAAAGGAGGAATTTGATATTGCCTATTTCTGTCTGAAGTTGAACATTCATATATTCTATGTTTTAGCATTCTACTCAGACCTATGCACTCAGGAAAGAAAGGCTTCCATGAATACTGTGAGATTTCTGTGAGTATAACCTAAGTGCAAACCTGGAATTCATTTGAACACTAGCTACAGATAACCGGATGAATGAGTCTTGTGTTTGTGTCTCCTTGCCGTATACCTCAGTAGTCAAACTAAATGAACTTAGAAATGTTCCATTGTATAGAAGAATCATAGCAACACAGTCTCAGTGAAACTTTTGTGAACAATTTAACAGACATCTAGAGCAAAAGAGTCATTCTCATATGCAAAATATGATCATGTTAATAACCTTGGTTACCAATCACAGGCACAACATTTTAGAAATGGTGCCTTTGCCCACATTGGAATGTTTTGTCATTTGCCTTCTATAAGTCAATCACACATGGTGCTGTTTGCAGTTATTTTAGTGCTGAAAATATTTCTTAATGAGAAAACTTTAAATATGCATGAAATTCAGCTCATCCTTTCCCAAAACAACGATAGTGAAATATTGTCTTTTTCTTCAAATAAGCATATTTATTAAACAGAAGAGCTCTCTGTTATTAACAACTAAATCATTATAAGCTATTCAAGAATGATTGGTCCTCCAGTTATTGGCTCTGAAACTAAAGCAGTTTTTCCATACTTGAAAATCAGTAACAAAACCTAGGATGTGTTTCACTTAATGACCATTTTTTTAAATAGGTAGCGACTGTAGGAAAATATGCCTTTGTGAACAACAAACACATAATTTAGCTTCTCGTCCAATGTTTTTGTAAGAAAGAGGCTTAAAGTTCTTTATTTTTACCAAGGTGTACAATAAAATACTACAGTACCAGGAATATGCCATCCAGATGTCATTATCTCTTTACTCTTAGCAGAAGTGGCTCCAGGCAAGATTTCGATGGAGAAGATTGACACTGACACCAACAGACCTATTTTCGGCAGACCTATTTTTCCTCTTCTTCAGAGTGCTTTTTTTTCATCCTTAAGTAACTCTATATCATTGTGAAACTCCCTGACCTCCGCCAATTAAATGTGCTCCTAGCAAAGAGTTCAGTCTCACTTGTTCATCCCTCACTGTCAATTTAAGGAAAGGTATTACTTTACCAGGGTTCTTGACATTTGAAGTTATCGTACTAATTGTGGAATTGGTGGCTTTGTCCTCTGGAAAATCAGATCAGCTACTTAAGAAGACTTGGCCTCTAATGTAAAACTCATAGCTTCCCTGTCTTTGTGAGGGAGAAAAAAATAACAAAACAAATGAAACTTACCAAAGAATCATTTCTATAAGCAAATGTGACTGATTGGAAGATTAATACTCAGCTAGTGATTCCAAGGGCACCAATTAAACCTCCTGGCCATTCAGTTTCTTATGATGGCAGTTACTGTACACAGGGCTTGTCATTGTTTGCAGACCTGTCTCCTAACTTTATGACTAGGGCAACGTATTGTTCAAACTGAGCTCTGTCAACCTTAATTGATTCGCACTACTGTAACTCTGCTGCTGCTGTCGTTTTCCAGGTATTAATATTGATTCAGGCCCACTACATTGTCTCCTTGAAGCCTTTCTTCTTCTTGAATGTGATAAGATTATTTGCACTATTTCACTTTGTCATACAATAAATATGTTAGCATTCATTTTTTTTTTTTTGTGCCTATCATGTAATCCAGACTACATCTGGGAAACTACCTTCAGCATTCTGGATTACTGATGTGTATCCCAGTCTTTAACCTCAATCCTTTTATAATTTTGTTTGATTATAAAACGTGAAGCAATGTGAAACCATAGTGAGTATCTGTGTTGGTCACTTTTCTCTCACTATGGAGGCAAAATACTTGACATCCAAAATTAAAGGAGTAAACCTTTGTTTAGCTCGTGGTTTGTGGAGCTTTCAGTCTATACTTAGCTGACTCTAAGGCACTGTGGCACATGGCAGAGGGGCAACTGTTCATAGTGGTGGAAGATATAAAAATCAGCAAGAGCGACGGGGCAAAAGGGAAGGAGAGAGAAAGTAAACCCCTTTCTCTACCTGTACTGGTTGACTGATTGTGTCAGTTTGAGAAGTTTAGAGGCTTAACTGAATGGCTCAGCAATTATACACCAGAGGGAACAGAGGACTCACCCTATAGACACTTGTGCCTAGGTGGTATTAAAGGGAATTGAGGAAAGATAGACGAGCTTCTGAGGAGTTCCAGTCATTGCGTTCAGCTTGGACATCATCTTTAGTGCAGATTCTTTGGCTTCTTCCTTTGTTGTATCAGCCTTATGACACAGACTTGTCAGCCTTCATTTGCAGACCCATCATCCTCCTGATAGAGACCATCACAGGACACAGCAGTGAACTCTAGAACTTGAACTGAAACATTCAGTCTCCAGTGTATAGATACCTTCTGCATCCTTCTTCATCCAACTCTATGACATCATAAGCAGATTTGGTAATTTTTTGTACATTTGTATATTTTATGTTACATCTGTTTCTCTAGTAAAACTTTGACTGATATTCTTCCTTTTACTGTGTGTAGCCTACCTGCCCCAGAGTGGATGTAACATCACACCCATAATCACAGCACTGGACCATTTATTAGACCCATAAATCAATCACAAACTCTAAAAACTTGCCCCCAGGACTACATGAGGAACTAGGGTAGAATCTAAACATAAACCATAACAGCATCCATTCTCTAAGTAGCTCAGTAACCAAAGCAGATTGTCCTGAATATGAGATGAAGGACAATGGTATCTCAATTGTAAAAATATTCGTGGAGGAGGAAATAAATCATGCTTTAAAAAAGGGGATGGTTTCTGGGCACCACAACAGTTGTAAGGAATCATGTTTGTTTGGCAAACAGTGTGCAGAAGCAGAGCATTCAATAAGCTTTATGGGGATACATAGGAAAAAATGTCACTAGAGGATATTTTCCCCAATTTTATGTCTGTATTTTCTACAAGGAAAATGTGTGCATGTTCACTAATATATAAGTACTTCTACATGGAAGTAGATGTGGACTGATACTATATATAAATAACATTTTGTTTGTCTTTGTCTCTGAATTCCAGATAGAGATTTAATTTGAAGGAATATGTCCAAAGACTTGGAAAAATATTTCTTGTTACTTTAGTTCAGTGCACACATGCAAACAAAATTATTAACTGAAACACGAAGCTTAATTTCAGCAACTGATTTTTAATTTGTGACCCAAGAGTAGAATACCCTAGATTATACTGCATATCTGATAGGCCATCCAAGTTTCTATATATTGTTATTTATGAAGTTGTGTTACAATACATTAAAATCAGACTAATGTAAGTTATTTTAATATACTTTCAAAAGTGAAAATGAATATCAAATATTATGGCACATGACCTTCAGACGTACTCAATATAGAATTGATAAAGGAGGAGTAAAATTAAATATCTGTTCATTCAGGAGATTACAGACAACAGAAATAATGTAGAGGATTGTCTTGAGTAAGGTTATACTCATTTAGAAAAAAGACTTCTAGTGAAATTATGATTATAAACACTGGACATGGAAACATTTTTTTACATGTCTTCAAAATTTCATTTAAATGTTGACATGTTGATGGATCATTATGCTCGGTTATTCACCATCCTCCTCCCTGGGCCTGGCTTCAAGATGGAGAGTTACAACTGATGTGTTTGAGCTTGTCAGTTTGAAGAGTTAGAAACTTTTCTTTTTCCTGCATACACCCCAAGAAGCTTTGGTGATTATATACCTGTACTAAGGCTAGGGTATGATTTTGTGCTTTGTGAATTACAGTAAACTTTGACTTTAATATTTGTGTACTACACATTTCGTCTTAACAATAACTGACATTCTTTTTCATTCTCCACTGTTGCAACACTCAGTTGCCAACTGAAGGTCTCATGCCATCTTCCCATTTAGAATCCAAACACATGGCTGATTGGAGGAAGTCCTTCTTTCCTTTACGAAACCGCAGGTCTAACATGAATAACTTGCACGCACATGGAAGATAAGCAGTGATCCTTGTTGGCACTGTTGTTGTTTTATGTATTTCTAGAATCTTCTTGTAAAAGGATTTAGAAATGTTTTTGCAATTAGAAGCAAGTGGTAGAGCTTATCTCTTATAAAGAAGGTATAAGATGAGAAGTAGCAATGTGCTTATATTCAGGGAAAAGCAATTAATCCATAAATATAATTTTGTTCATAAATATAAATTTTTGGACAAACAACACAGATATACCTGGAGACAGTGTAGTCAAATGCATAAAATTAGTTAGGATAATAAAAAAAGGTTGCTAAAGTAGATTTTAGTTGTTTATTCATACATAAATACATCAATAGGTAAATTTTGTGCTTTTAGTGGAATGACTATATTATCATGATAATTATTTACTTTTTACATTATGGAAATACCATCCATACCTTCTGTGTATATGCTTCTGTACAGTGTTCTTCTTTCTTTTAGAACACCAGCAATATAGAATTAAGCCCAGCTCTAATAATCTCACTTTTATTTGATTACCTCTTGGAGAAAAAAAAAATTTCTCCAAATGAGGTCACGTGGTGAGATACTACGTATTAGGATTTCAGCCTACAAATTTGCTGGTGGGAGTGTATAATACTACATGCAACAGAATTATTAGCAAATTTGAAATAAAGTAATATTGCTTATTAAAATGTATACACAGACATATTCACTGCCACAATCAGGGAAGATTAGTTTCACCACTCCCCAAATTTCCTTTACCCTCTTGGTAATTAGTCTTCCCCACAATGACAGTATCTTGTAGCCATTGATTTGGTCTCATTATTTTGTCTTTGAAAAAACATCATGGAAATGATACCATGTGTATAAAGACATTTAAGCCTGGCTTTTTCACTGGGCTTACAATCTTTTAGAGTCATTCATATAGTTGTGTGAATCTATAGATTTTTTTTTGCTGAATAGTATTTTTGGGTATGAATATTAGAACAATTTATTTGTTCACTTATCAGTTAATACTTGGGTGAGTCCCAGATATTTTCATATTCAAAAGAACCTTGAGAGGCTTGTGTATGGATATTTATGTAGATCCGTTCATTGCTTTGAATCCTGTTGGGTCAAGTCTCTGAATCATAGAAAACTTCTGTATTTACTTTTATACTAAGCCACCACATTATTTTGCAAAAGCATTGCACAATTTAGTATTGATATCAATATACTATTTTTTAAATTTTATTAACAATGATCAGTTCTTGTGGTTTGTTTATTAGTATTGGTTTTTCTAGTAGGCTTGTTCAGGTGTCTACTGTTTGGGGTTTAATTTAAATGTTCTTAATAAGCAAGGATGTTGAACATTGTTTTGTGTATTTGCCAATTGTAATTCTTTTGAAAAATATGTGTAATGCTTTGCCTATATTTTTAGTGTAATCATTTTTCCTTCTTTAGTTGTAAGATTTCCTTTTATGTTATATCTTAAATCACTTATTGCATATACCCTTTAACTTAAGTTAAAATTATATTTAAACTGATACAGAAATGCATAAAATTTTAGGTAGATATGAGATACCATGTGATGTTTTGATACAAGTATACATTGTGGGCTGTATAAATCAGGTGTAGCATTTATATTTACAAAAAATTTTATCAACTTTTTATGTTGAACACTTCAAAAAGAATTTCTTCTAGAACTTTGAAGTCTGTTGAAAGATGAAATATACAAGGTAGATCTTTCATCACTGTTGTTCTTGTTCCTCTTTTTCTCTAAACTATTAACCCAAAATTTAACAATTAGTAAAAATTTTAGATAGTTTTGTTTTACTCATTTTTATGATGGTCAACTTTTTGTATATTTGCTTAAAGTGAAAGAGTAAATATTCATTCAATTTAGGAGAGAATTGTCAGTCTTTAGTATTAATTTATCTTGGTGGCTTTGTGATCTCATCTTTGCAAAGTGTTCAAAAGAAATCATACTTCTTTACTTTCATTGCTATATGGGAATAGAGTTCTATTCTGTCTTTCTGTTCTAAATAGAAAAAATCAAATAATTGCTAATTACTTTATATTTATTGTATCTTTGAGTACAAACAATAAAAATTTCATCAAATATGAACTGAGTTAAAAATTATTTTAAACTTAAAATTCTATTTTATTTATGAGTAAGGATATTCAAACTAGAAAACATTTTACCTAAAAAGTAAGACAATTGAAGTGAATGGCCATTTTCAAAAATATTAACCATTGTTACAAAAAAGTTTAGCAATATTATAATTTATGTATATGCTCCGTATATTGCTACAAATTACAGGCAATTCCATTTCCACGTTCTACCAGCATGATGTGTCTGAAATATATATGTGACTATGACAGCTACTTGCTGTTAATCTTTAGTAGGTCTTTCTTTGCTCTTTTTGAAACAAGCAATAAACATCCTTATCTTATGATTGCTCAGGCCCTGCTTATCTCTGGTGTTGAATTCTTTCTTCTCATTACTGCTCACAGTCTTTTGAAGTGATATGATTTTGGTTCTTAAAATGCACATTTCTCCCACTCTGCCACGGACTTTCACAAATACTTTTCTCTCTTTCTGGATTGGTCTTTCTGTCTTCAGTTACGTTCACTGGCTGTCTCCTTTTCTACAATTTATGATTCAACATACAAGTTACTTTTTCTAAGTAGCCTTCTTTGGGTGGTAAATTTGGGTCCACTCACTCTGTATTTCACCAATTATATCCTATGCTATTGTTTCTTTATCTTGTATATTACTTGCAGTGTCATAAGAAATAAAAAGCCAAGGATTACATCTATCCACTGTACTCATTGCTCTCTTGACACCTATAATCAGTAGTAGGTATGTAACACATATAAACTGAATGTGAATGAATAAATACTCTTCTTATTTACTGGTCATTCCTTTTCTCAAAACAACTATGAACTATTGGACCATTTTACCCGTTACCAGATGAAGCCCATTGGTAACAAATGCATCATTAATTATTCTTTGAAAATTTGCTCATTTTTCTCTTATTGTAAGGATCAGTGAGTGATGTTAGTGGGAAGGATGCGTATAAAGGAAAAATAGAATTTACATAAAGAATGACATCAAATTACTGAGTCACTTTCAAATTCTCTTTATAGCATAGTAAATGGAATTACTCATTTCCATCAAATTGTGCTACAGAAATAAAAGCAAACCAGTTCGACTTTATGTTTGAGTGCGATAGAACAAAGAACAATTTAGTTTCAAAATCTTGCTTAGAGACTTTAATAATCATCAGAGATAATATTTAATGATTAGGAAGTATGTACTGTTTGACAGGCAGTATAGTAAGCTTCATATAAAAACTGCTCTATAATTCTTTAATGTTGGTAAAAGCAGTAAAACTTGCAGAAACTACTGTAAGTAAATCTGAAATTAATACAATATTAAAATTAATCTACATTTTCTAACAATGACAGAAAAACTCTTGAAATAAAAAATACAGATGAAATGAGAACTTAATGATTAATGAGATTGAAATCTATCAACCTGTTGCTGTGTGTGGCTATTCTTAGATTTTGATTAAACACAAAATTAAGAAAATAGATGTAATTAAAATACTAACCAATAGTTGGTGACCTTAGTTTGTTTTAGATGTGAAAATTATTGAGTGTAATTCTAAAATAACATTCCCCTGTGCCTTAAAATTACATACTGAAATATCCACAGATGCCCCAATGGCTCAAATATTCCTCATAATACCTTATGACATAAACAATTATACGATAATATCATCTTAGTTTTTTTCAAAAGCAGAAGCTAAGTCAATTGGAAATTTGATCCATTCTTCAGCATATAAGGAGAAAATTTAATTTTCCAATATCCCAATCAGCTTTTTTCTTTTCATGTCTAATCAGTTGATATTTTTTAGTATTTGTGAGAAAGAGAGGGAAGAAAGAATGAAAGAAAGAGAGGGGAAGAGACAGGCGACAGAAAGAAGGAGAGACATTTGATTATCAGAAAGCAAATAAGATGCTGGGTTTTATGGAATACTTGTCAACAACAGGTTGACATTTGAATATTTTTTGGATACAGAGAAGTGATACTTTCTCAAAAAAAATTTGAAGCAAAATAAATAATAAATAAGAATAGGAAAATAGTTGGTTTACACTCATGAAATAGCAATATATAGGGGAAAAGAAATGACACAGTATAGTTACTAGGAATATGAAATGAAAGAATGTAAGAGCCATGAAGAATAATTCAAAATAAATGAAGGTCATGAGGAATGAAAAAGACCATAGTCAGCTTCATGGTCATGGCTTTAGACAAGGTTTAAAGAGGAAGAAAATTATCTTTTTCAAGTTATGAAAAACAGTGCATTACTGTATTAGGAAAAAGCATGAGGAATATATATTTAAAAATTTGTGTGTAATATCTTTTACCATCTAGAAAATTTCTACAGAGAATTCTGTAAAATTTTTTCTTCATTCTTTTGTTATAAGAATAATTGATATTTAGAGCCTACAAAATGTGCTATAAATGAGTCTTGTTTTCTACTGAGTTTATTTTTAAGGCCAAAGACTTTGGATTAAGAACATATATTTCTCTTTATTTATCTAAAAATAATGAAAAGCCTTCAAATGTATAAATAGCAGAGCCAAGCATGGTGGTGCAAGCCTGTTTCCTCAGAACTTGAGAAGCTAGTACAGGAGGATCTCTGTGAGTTCAAGGCTACCCTGGGTTACATAGTGAGTTTAAGGTCAACCTGAAGTGTGTGACAAGACTCCACCTCAAAAAGACCAAAACAAAAACAAAAAATAGCAGAAAAATATTACATTTGCCCTAACTGTATTATTAACTCAAAATCGTTTTTAAAATAATGCATTTCATCAAAAACTTCAAATGAAAATTGTGATATAATAGATGAAACTAAGCTAGATTCTGCGGTTTGATATTCCTTATGGAAGAGAAATTTGGGCATCAAAGAACTGTGGTTATGAGCAACCATGGATGAAAGATTTGCAAGAATTCTTGTCTTAAAAGAAATTCTGGAAAGGCTGCACATGTGGTGACTCACAATTGTCTTTTTGTGTAGAAGGGCTAAAATGCTTGCTATGTAAAATCACTGAAGAGTGCTCATTCTGTCTTAAGAGAAGAAAACAGGAAAAACAAGAAACGAATCTAACTATGTAGAACTAATTATATTATATAATGGATACAAGAAAAAAAAAATAGCTAATAAGCAGTGTGGCAGAATGGTAGAGAGTCCAGCACTTGGAGTAAGTCCAGGCTTTAAATTTTACTGTGGTTCTTAGCCCTTGAAGCCTTTAGCAGATGCTTATGCTATAGCAGCTGTTCTGCTACACTGATATCTACCATCACCACTGTCTTACTATAATTCATATTTTCATTATTAGCTGGTGTTAATGTGATGATGAGCTGAACTGTTGATGATTAAAGACAACTTCATGACCATCATGCAGAATCTTTTTTATTTCAATTGAATTCTCAAAGTGGAATTTTACCTGAAGTGGTTATGAAATTGATTTCTAGTATTATTTCTAATATACATATATTCTAATATATAGGTGAATTTTAAGAAAATTTTATTAACAATGTATCCCTTTGATAAGATCATGCTTCAGGAGGCCTTTAAAATCCTTGACATAAACTGTACACATTATACAAAAACAAGAAAACCACAACAACAACAACAAAAATCAAGGTGAGCAAAACTATTCTGGGACAAATCTTATTTAAATTATATACAACGCAATGAAATATTCTTACAGAAAATATATAAATA
Organism: Dolichotis patagonum; assembly: GCA_004027295.1. NCBI lineage: Eukaryota > Metazoa > Chordata > Mammalia > Rodentia > Caviidae > Dolichotis > Dolichotis patagonum. The sequence continues at coordinate 16,507 of PVJX010019179.1, forward strand.
CTTTTTGTTTCTATGTTACAGCATAAATCTGATTTCAATGTGTGCAGTGTCTAATGTATATTTTAATCACTTTTTACAATCAAATATTTTCATGTGGTTGTTATCCTTTATGAAATCAAGCACTCTCTGCTTACTCTCTTCCTGGCAGAGTTAAGGTACCCAAAGTTTTTTCAGATGTATCATAGGACTCCTCTCCCATACACGGGGATTCTACAACAAGGCTCCCTAATTCTCAAAGATGGATAAAAGTCAGGTATGTGTAGTCCCAATGCCTGAGTATGCATTCTTTCTTAAGGACTTCAAATCCCAACTTTCTGCAGTTGTCAGATTCTATATGAATGGAGAGAGGCTGGAACATAGATTATAAAAGCAAATTCTATATTTGATACTGACAACTTCTGCATGCTTTTACCAATAGAATTACATTAGTACTTTTCACTATTTACCACTTCCACAACTCCTTAGTTGTTAAGGATAAGAAATTTGTAAGAAACAGTGATACTTTTAACACTAAATAAATGGTTGCCACTGCTCAGGACAAATTATCAGAGGATAAACTATAGCTTCAGAGCAGTACAGATGAGTTATTTCATTGATTCTTCTGTTAATTTGACATTTGTGCTAATTGTAGAAAGTAGTGTGAGGCCTCTTAGGTACTATAAACCTATACTGTTTTCCATGTAATGACAACATCGGTTTTTAAACTGGTAAACCAAGAAATACTTAAAAGATTCAGGAATCAGCTAGAATCTCAAGAGACCCACAAGAAATTTATTGGTGTTGTCAAGTGTATTTGATAATTTACTCAAGATGATGGCAAAAAAGTTCTCAGAAGCCTCTCAGGATCCATAAAACCCATATTTGCATAAACTACTCTTTTGCAAATTAAAGAGTAGGAGTAGGTCCTTGAGAACTTTTGCAATACCCAGAGCTACAGATATAAGGGCACTACGAGTGGGCACTGTAGTTGTCCTAAAAACAAACAGATTTTTTCTTTGACTGTGTTGATTGCTCACTTCGAAGAAGATTTGAAAAAATGATAAAAGTATACTTAGAAAATTCTGTGGATTCACTGAGAAAATACCTAAAAGCCAATGTTGTATTCAAAACAAATAAAGTGATAAAAAGCAACATTATCTATCTACACTCAAAATGAATTCATGCATTCATCTCAGAAAAAAAAGATGTATTTATTTTTAACAAAGTGTTTTGGTTCAAAAGGTTAATAAATTACTTAAAAATGTTAATTTTTCTTTAAAGTCAATACTGTTAATCATATCTGAAATGAATTAGTCAATTAAGTATATATGTTAATTTTATATATATTCTTAAACATACATTTTAAAGCTTCAATTATATGAAAATGTAAGTATGTTAATAAATTATACACAGGAAAACAATTAATATATTAGGTTTAATTCTATTACAAACTTGCACACTATTTTTAAGTTGAAGGAGATGTTGTCAATAAAACTCATACTAAATGAGCAAAAATACTTAAATATCCAGTAGGTAGAATATTTTCTGATTAGGGGGATAAAAAGTGGCAAACTTTTTTTTTAGGCTAGAAAATTATACAATCAGTGATCATGTGTGCTATAATGATATGTATTTACCATAAAACTGCTTTGTACCAAGAGGTAATATGAACAATGTTTGATCTTCATTCTTATGAGTGATATAAAAAAACTCACAACATAATTTTCCATTCTATTTACAATGCATCATATCATAATTTTCTTTCATCAGCATTTTGTTTATATTTTTATCTAGGGTTAGAATGGAAATTATTAATAACATACAACAAAGATTTTTTCATTTTTTTAATGTTCTGTGTGGTCTCTTTAGGTTGCCTAAAACACAGAGAAATAAATGTCCAAGCCTGATGTAAATTCATACAATGTAACTTGATGGCTAAATCATCTCAGTGTCCACATGAGAAGCTTCAAAATCAGAGTAAAAAGCAAAATAAAACTGTTTTGACTTAATAGTTAAGGGCTTAAGTTTACCCTTGGAGTTCAGTAATATTTTATTTTTTGCTCTGCACAATGAATTTTTTATAATCGAAATGCAGAATTTCCCTTTTGTCCCGTCTATACCCTTTGTCTAACATATTTCCTCTGTTGATTTCTTAGCCCACCTTTTGTTTTTCATTACCCTCCACCATTGATTCTTAGTTTTATTCCAATTTTGACATTTTACTTAGAAAACTGTTCACATGGTATTGATTTATATATCCTTTGCTGATCCTCCTTAATCCTATCATCATAACTAATTCCAGTCACCATGGAGGTTGTAACTTGACTCACCAATAATCCGCTGTGTGCTCTCTGACTCTGCTGTATGACCATTCCACCTGGGGACACATTGGAATTCTGATACGCTATTTGAAGACGTAGACAAATAAATCCACATGGCCTACAAGGATGTAAGGGTGTTACTTATAATTGCATTATATTTTAGCTAGTAATTTTACCATTCTTTCCTTCATTTTTGAATTATAAATACTGAAAGTCAAGCTAGTACTCGAGTCTTGTAAAAACAAAAAGTGTGTCAGTTTTGCATGTTATGATGATAATTTTCAGGTTATTTCTCTTCATCTTCATTCACTGAAAAATAACATAAGATTTGACATAGGCCATTAAAACATTTATGAAATTAAAAACCACCAGGACTAAGGAAAAGACTTAATTCATTCATTGAACTGATTTTTAATAAATCAATAACCAAAAATAAAATGAAAAACAGGTTTGTGTTGTATATATAAAAAACAGTCCTTTTTAAAATTATCTTTGCCATTAGGCGATAGCACAGCAGACAAAACAAGAAAGCCAAGCCCAGAGGTAGATTGCACAGCTTTCCTTATAGCAATACTTAAAGTTGGGCAGCTTTCTCTCCCTTAGCTCATCTGTAAAACAGGAATAAAAATAATTATCTGACATGCTTTTCATAAGGATTGAATTAGTTAATGTGTAAGACTCTTATAAAATGATGATATCACAAATGTTTACATAATAGTCATTAATACTTTTAGTATTTATGCTGTTGAAGGAATCACAGTTCATACATTTAACACAGGACAATCATTTGGTGGGAATCACATTAATGGATGCAACTCACTATGTTCTCTGTACTCTGCCCACTTCAGAAAAAAATTGGGGGGTTAACAGAGGCTAACATGCCATACAGAAGACAAAATATCAGCAACATAGAACCAAATGCACCTCTTTGAATAGCATCTTCAATTTATTTTATATTTGACATACATGATAGCTTTTATTTATATCATTGTATGTTCTGTGATAGTACATATTCTGTTAATGTGGAGAATAAGAAAATAGAAGCTGGCCTATGCCATATGAGCTCAGCATTAATAGAAATAATGTGCAATGAGCAAGACAAATGTCACACATATCCCTTAAAAACCAGAAGACACAATTATGACCCATCTTGTATGTACTTCATTAACTAGGTTTTCAAAACCTGTGAAAACTTCATTTCTAACTTTATTGTTACTTACAAAAAATAATCCAATTGACATGTGAAGTTCACTAAGACTGATCTTTATTAATAATAATTATTTTAACGTTCTTACTTTTTCTTTTGTTATTTTAAATAATGAACCAGCTTATATCAGATAAATGTAGTTCATTCTGATGTTAGTAAACTATATCTAATAAAACAAAGGTCAGTTAAAATGTTACGTAGAACAGAGTCACTAAAGTCCTTACAGGTGGCTGAAAAGCCTATTCCTCAGTGTGGAGAAGCAGGTAGCCATGGAGTGTATTATATTGACTTATAAACAAAACAGAAAATGCCATTCAATCACTATTTTTTTCTCCTTTATATTGTTGCATTTTATACTCTCCTCTTTATGTTCAGTAACAAACTTTATTATAGTCTTAGCATATAGACATGTACTCTGGCCATATATGATATCTGGATGTTCTTGAAAATATCAATTGCATAAAATGTTACTTTTTATTATTTTATCACTAGCTGATTGCGTGTCTGTAAATGAGTGTATGTAAATGAGTGTATTTCAGACTTCTGATGACTCATGCCTGTAAATACTAGTACTGAATCTAAGATGAGCTTTCAAACATAGAGAGAACACTATGTCAAATAAAAAGGGGAGTTTTTTTAAAAATGTTGTAATCTGCATATTTTTTGCTGTTTTGTTTACAATACTTTTCATCCAACCTAATTTCAGGATACTACTTTCATGTTCATTAGTCATAGAAGCTAAAAGCAAATCCACTTTTTCTTTAGAATCACAGGCAATTTGTGCTTTTAATGCATGACAATAAATTTTGACTTTATTCCTTGACCTTGGCCAGTACTGTCAGTCTAAAGATTACGTGTCCAGGATACAGAACTCATAGATCCTGCTAATAATACCAGTGTAATTTAGTTATGTTTGGCATTGGTATGTCCAGGTACTAGATTTTGAAATGATACAAACACTTCAGTGGAAGAAAATTCCTTTACATTCTTGTTTGTTTAGTTTTTTGATTTTATACTTAGAAACAAGTTCTTTGTTGAATACTATGCAGAATTTAACAGTATGAACATTAAACATAAACCTCCCTCTTCATTACTTTTCTGATCATTTTTTTCTTGTCCAATCAAAATAAGTGTGTTGGGAAAATCGTCACAGGGAAGTCTTGCTGAGGGTTTTCTCCTCCCAAGTACCAGTCTGCACCATTACCTTGTTGTTGACAGGCAGATGAAACTATGCGCCAGTCAAAAATTAGCAAGATTTTCAGCTCAGAAATGTATTGTCTATAATATAGGAATTTTATTTCATTTCAGTAGTGTTACAGTACTGTTATTCATTGCTGAAGAACCTGATATTGATTATGTTATTCTATTTTTCTTCTTGAATTTTCTGGAAATAGGAGAAGAGCTGGCTCTTTCTCTAATATTTGCCTTGTAACAAATAATGCCAGTGTCATTATAATACCAAATGGTATATGATATTCTTGCATATGTGTGTACCTAATTCAACCAACATTAAAGCCAATAAGCACATTTAGGAAATATATTAACAACATCAGACACAAGAACCCTGGCCTGAGGTGATAAATTGGAAACCTGAATTCCAGAAAATACTGGTTGCTCAGTTAGGAAGCAGGTGCTAAGATGAACATACCTGATCAAATTGATAGCTTCTGAATTTATTTGAGAAAATTACTGGGCATATTTTTTGCTCATTGCAAATCATGGATTTCTTATTTATATGCAAATATAGGACTTATGTACACAAATCCAGATGATTATGGATCATTTTAAATCAAAATATAAGGTAGTATTTTTCTTTTTAAAATAACAGTGCCAATGACAATAACTTGAAATACTTGTATCTTTCATCATTCTATCGTGTTAGTTAAGATTAGAGACTTGTAAATGGACTGAAGTATGGTGTCAGAATCTACACCTGTAGATGTTTCTAGAGCTCCAAGTATAAAGTCACCATCAGAGACACAAAATGTGGTTAAGACCTAATGCATCAAAATAAGGAATCTTCATGTAAGTCTTTATAAACAAACTGTTTTTGCCCTTGTAGGAAATGACTCTTATCCAGATATTCTAATTTTTCAAGGAAAGTCAGATATCTAAGTGATACTAGAAGAATACCGAACTAGCATTAGGCATTGTTCAACCATATCAATTAAAATTAGATTCATAATCTCCAAGTCAAGGATTTGGTTCTGCAGACAAATGAAGATATTACTGTTTAATTCATGCCATTTTTAGAGGACTCTGTGAATTAGTTGAAAGAGCATTGGAATCTAGTAAATGTTCATAAAAATTAAAAATTATTATTCTAATAAACATGATTGTTTTGAAATTGTGCAATTTATTCAATGAGTACTTTGTGATTCTTATTTATCATTGCTATGTATACTTCTAGGTAGATACATAAGACCTTGAATGTACTTGCTTTTCTATGGCATCAAACCATTACACATCACATAGTTACCTTCATAAATGCACATATATAAACATATGCACATGTATATATGCATGCATCTGTATATATATATATGACACAGAATGAATTCAGGGTCTCTGCATTGAGCTACATCTCAGTCCATTAATTAAATTTTAAGCATTTTCAATTTTCAGGCAGGTTCTCACTAAGTTAATAAGTTATGCAAGTTGAATTTGCAATCCTCCTGCCTCAGTCTTCCAGAGTGCTGGGATTGTAAGTGCATGTCATCGCACCTGAACTTATATCTTAAAGTTCTTAGTATATAATACTCTCTCTCAAGATTTTCAAACTGTAGTTTAGTGGAAATGTGTTCATAAAATTTAACAAATGGCATTCCAAAAGGTAAATGGCATGCAGACACGCATAGACACAAGACACACACACACATGCACGCATGCACGCATGCAGACACAGAGAGAGAGCAGGAGAAAGCGAGAGTGAAGGCATGTGAGTGTACACGAATGAACACTCATGAGAGTGAGAAATTGAAAAAGATGTGAATTGTGAACTTTGCCAGTGTCTATGGTGTAATTACTCCTACAGGGCCTTTGACAAACCTGCAGGGCAAAGGCACTGAACAGACCTCCTACGAACCAGTATGAGATGGCTCAAGTTCACCCCTGAATGTAAACTTTCCGAGTGATTAGCATGTCCATTTGAAAAAGCGCAATTTTTATGACCACAATTACATCTGAACACAAACAGAATTATTGTGCCAAGTGTCAAACGTAACTTTAATGGGGGGTGCAAGTAACATAAATTGGAAATTAAAACTCTCTCACTTAGAAAGTAAAAATAAACCTGAGTAGAATTTATTTTACACTAGAAGGAGAAAGGCAAAATTTAAGTACAAGATGACATACATATATATTTTTAACATAGCCTTTTATATAGCACTTCCTCTGTGGCAGGCATGATTCTAAGAACTTCGTAAATGCTACTGGCATGAGTAACTTGCTTCAGAAAGTAACTCATTAAAGTTAATATTTTTGGAATATAACTATGCTTTGATAAAAATAACTGTGCTTCACAAAAGACTACAAATGCATTTGCTGTATGTGGGCGCTAAAGACTGGAAGATCAGAAGGACAAGTTCTGTAGTTATTTCCAAGAAGAATAAGGGCCTAAATAAAAAACACGATAAACACGTAAGAAAGGAAAATTATTTAATTTTAAGTCATGTGTATCTAATAATATAATAACATAATAAAAGTAGCTGTGATTTATAAAGTGCATATGTCCAAACTACTTTGCAATTATATTTTTAGTTGTCCATATTTGAGACACAATCAAGTGTATTTCTTTGTGCTAGACAATGAATGATCGATATCACTGTTTTCCTGGAGCTCACAGTTCAGAGCTTCTATTTGGTACAAGTTAGGGATCATAATTCTAATAGTAGTTGAGAACGTCAAACATATTTACAATGATCACTCGTTTTCAAATAAAGGTTTGTGTCTTTGTACAGAAACTTGTGGATGTTCTTATGCTCTACCACAGTGTTATCCACCTGAGTGCACTGTCCTCTGAATTCTTTAAGGTCTTTCATTCAAAGGGTGAAGTTGAGGGGACAGGTGAAGATGGCCAGGGGATGAGCAGAAAGAGTGAAAACTCATACTCACAGTCCAGTACTGCAATCCAGGGAGAGGCACAATTATCCAGTCACCACCTTTGACCACATCACTTAAAGGGGCCTGAGAAAACCATACTCAATAATGTGCTCAGAGAAAGAGGTTTCCGTGTTTTGGAACTGGCTCTTCTAACAGGTGTATAATACAGACTGTGTGGTTTTAATTTGCAACTCCCTCATGGTGCATGTTGTTGAAAGTCTTTTTTATGCTTACTGTCCATTTTCATATACATATTCCTTGGTAACTTCTGTAATATTTAGTACTTTGGCTCATTTTTTGAACAGGCTTTTCATTTTCTTATTTTTGAACTTTAAGAATATTTTGTATATTTTGATAACACTCCTATGTCATACACAGTTCTCTTTTGCAAATAATTTTTCAAGTCTGGGATTTCCTTTCTTACTCTTTAGCATTGCTTTTCACAGAGCAGAAGTGCTTCAACTTAACCAAGTCCAGCAAATTATTTCTTTTGTACGTCTTTGCCTTTGTTATTGTATCTAAAAAGTCACCATCATGTCTAATGTCATCTAGAATCTTTTTATATTACCTTTTAGGAATTTGCATTTTGCGTGTAAACCTAATCTACTTTGAATTCATTTTGGTGAGGTTTCCAGTTGCTCCAGTACTATTTTTTTTAAAATGTAATCTCTTCTCCATTGTATTGCCTTTGTTGTCTTGTCAAAGGTTATTTGGCTATATTTACAGAGGTCTATTTCTGACTCAAAGGAAAGGAAAATGAATTTGATGAAACTGCAGTGAATGGAATACACTGAATTTCTCAATGTTCACAGTAATTTTACAGGTACATAAATTATTGCATCTGTTTTGCAGAAGACAAAATTACGATAAAAATGATTAAAATATTTTCCCAAGTGAGAACACTGCATTTATGACAGAGTCAAACTTTGAAAACAGGTGAAGGTACAGTGGGTCTTGTTTGTTCATCTTTTTGTTGATTTTCACCTTGTTTTGTATTTAAAAATTTAGGAAAAATAAATGATTTAAATCAATCCTTTCTTCCAACAAAACAGGCTTCCCTACATTTAGAATGATGTCTACTACAATGAAGTCAGCAAAATTAATTACATAAGAACTTTGAACTCTTCCTTTATTTTCCGATTTTGGGGTTTCCTTTGAAAACATTGATAGAGTTTTAGGAATATATTCTACGTGAGACAGAGTCACCTAAATGGAATATCATTTTAAATCATAGTCAATGGGAATAAAAATCTTCCCTATATAAAACCATAAACCTCAATATGAGAATGATAAATGATTGCTTTAGTGTGGCTTGAAGAGGTATTTAGAATATCACTTTGCTATCTGTGGACAGAAAAAAATGTAGATTGAAAAGAAAGGCAAATACTTACAGAATTTTTAATATCATTTTTCAGCATGCAGCTCATGCTAATGTGAAAGCCACTAATGTGATTTATGTTTTTGTAATAAAGCACTATTTGTTTTCAAGTAGTCATTCAGTCCTTTATGAAAAAATCCTTCAAATATTTTCTTGGAATATGCAGAAGTTCATAAAATACCTTTAAAATTCTAGAAGTTTTCAGGAATATTATGAAAATATGGTTTATTTATATACTTTGAGTAAATGTGAATTTCTAAGCAGCTGTATTCACATATACCATACTGAATGAAGTAATTTTATGCTGCAGTGATCAGATTTTTATTAAGCTGCAGTAAGGCTTACTATTTTCTTGGTAGTTTGATAGAACAGTGACATGAACTTTAAATATAAGATCAATAGAAATAGATTTTACATGAGAATAGCAGAAATCTTATATTACTTTCATATTCATTTTATGGTGCCATATGAGCTCATTTTAAGTAGCTTTCTTGACAGTAATATTTTATTTTGCACTGAGGTACACTGTGTTTCTTTTTTGAGCAAGCTACTCATCCTAAATAAAGCAAGGTTTCAAAAATGACAAATTTAGTTTATCCTTTTTCATAACTAAAAGCTTTTTTTGGGGATGGTGGGGTAACAAGAAAGGAGGTAAATTTCTATGCTGAAAGAATTCTATAGCTACTTTCCTAGAAAAGCAACTAGCTATCAAGATGGTATCGTGACTATTACTGGAAGTAATCAAGCAATTTGAAGCATTTATAACTTATACATCTTTCTATTGAAAGGTTGTTCAAACCCTGTAAGCTTATGATATTGTGCTGCAGATCTATCTAGTAGTTCAAGTAGGTTTATCATTACTTAAAATAAGAACACTGCTTAGTCACTCACTAGCTCAGAATTCTCTCTTTTTAGCAACCTAGTACAGTATCCCCAAACAACAGCCCCAGACAGTTTATAACATGATTTCCTACCAAAAATAGATCAGTTGGAAGGAAAACAGGAAACAAAGCAAAAAGGAATCAACCTTGACCAGTTTTCTGACTCATCTCTTCCTGTGAGTCACATTGTCTCAAAACAATTCTATCTGCAAACCCTATGTGTGAAGCAGAGCGAAGGGTCTGTCTAGTGGATCCGTTAAATAGTCGAAGCCACCAGTTCTTTGTAAGGATTGGTCTAGGTCAATTTATAAAGAGTGAAATTCTGCCCTTGATGTCTTCTCTCCTCCACACTGTGTTCAGTTCTTTCCTTTTATGCATTCAAAGCTTTCATGCCTAATCTTGCTTCCCAAGGCCTAAAATTTTCTGAGTGGGAGAGGCAGTTTGTTAATGTGATGTTCTAGCCAGTTAACCAAAATAAACACGCTAGTTGTGGACAATTAAATGGACAAGTAAATAGAGATTTGGAGAATGATTCTTTGGGGTTACACACATTTTGGAAATTCTTCAGTGAATAATAACAACTAACGTGACAATCCAAGTTAGTTCAACATTTACCAAATTCAGTCCCTGGACTAAACCTCAGTTTATCAGATCATCTGATTAAAATATTAAAAACAATACCTTAGTATCTCTAATCTTAATAGTAGTATGCCTTCTCCAACAGTTCTATGTTCAACTACAGAGCAGTGCTAGATACTGTAGGACATCTCTCTGGATATGTTTCAGTTTTCAAGAGAGATGTGCCCCTCAAGATTCTATTTGGATGGAGCAAAATTTCAAATGAATGAAAAGTTCAGGACTGCAGAGATCTGTGCCTGTCTTTTCCTTCTGATATACTACATTCCCTCGGGTTCTTTCTAAAGGTTATATTGATCTTGAACAACAGGACTAAGTGAGATATTTACATTCTTGAGCACGGATGCCCCCATCTACTGTTTTACTCTCTATTTCTGCTTTTTTAATTTGAGAGAAATTTGAGACTTAAGATTTCTTGTGTTGGTATTTCCAAGCAGCAATAACCATTAGGGATGTTCTGATTTGAGTCTTTGGAAGTCTTCATTGTTCAGAACTCTGGCTCACTCCACTGGGGACCCAAGCAAGACTTGATTCTCATTTTTATAATTTTCTGATTGACTTGTAATTGAAGTACTTTCTGACAACAAATGAAGCCTGTAATTGGCCACCTCAAATGCTTCTCTTCCTTCATCGGATACACTGAGGAAAAGCAGAGATAAAAGTGGTAGAAAATGCTATGAATTCTGCACTGGACTGTTCTGTGCTGGACTAGTTAAGGAGCAAACTGATTTATGCTCCACAGAAGGCCTTTCCACCTGCTTCTGTCCCTAGGGACTCCCAGCTTCACAGAGAGCAGAGAACTTAGCCTACGGCTTTACACCCTCCTACATGCTCTGGGTCACACAACGTACACTTTCTGCAAGGTCTCCAAATGAAGGTGGAAAATGGACATTACTCAAAAATTTAAAAACATTTAATTGTTAGGATTCATATCATACTGTCTATGTTGGGTCCAACCCTAGCAGTTGACTGAGTTTCTAGAAACAATATCATTCTGAAGCATCTGTCAACTTCATTTTATTCTCATCTCTTCTAGTTGATTCCTTTTGCTTTGCTTATTCCGGTGGGGAGGGACTGAAGGGCGAGTTTGCAACAGATGTTGAAGCATTTATTCTCTACAATGACCAAATATATGTCTCGATTTAAGGTCTAGACTGTGTTTCTCATTGCTTGACACATCGAGGAGCAGGCAATGTTTCTAAACACATGATACCTGCAGAGACTTAAACACACTGAAAAGGGTTTCCGGATTGAAAAGTAAGAACACTTTCTAGACTGTCCACTCAGCATCAGGAGGCAGAATGACCACTCCAAATGAGGGCAATATGGAGAGTGCAAACCTTGTACCTTGGGTCCTCTTGCCCTTTTCTGCTCTCTGTGTTTCCACAGGTCATTCTCGGGAAAGACAGAGACGACAATAAGTGACTTATACAAAGGTGTCAACATTCTGTGGAATGAAATTCAGTAGAAATTAAATTGGGTCATACAATATTAATGACAGTGATGGTTCAAAGTCCTTGTTTTTTTGACTGATACTGTCAGGGGATTTTTGCTGATGATAAAGGCACCACTTGAAAGTTAAGCTGAAAGCCACATACTGTGCAACTGCATAGATAGGATTGGTAAACTTTGGGTCACCTAAGTTAACACCAAATAGACTGTTTTCGGTCTGGAAATAAGTTGAATTGTATCCAGAAACCTTTAAGAGTAGATCTGTTTTGCTTTTAAACAGATTCCTATTAAAGTAAAGGAGTAAAGTGATCCAAGCTTTTAATGTGTGCATTTAAAATTATTTCAATGCACTGTATTTTCTTGATTTAGGATTTAAATTACTTTAAGACAATTGTTTCATATTTACTTGTATAAAGGAACAATTCAACTTTTAGTAGTCTTATGTAAAGTATGCACAAACAACTGATGCATTGTTACTGTACTTAGAATTCATGAAAGCTAACAAATTGTATATTCTTAAAATGCAGAAGTATACTATGAGGAAGAAATATGAATGAAAGTTTCAGTTAGTTAAAAGATGGTCACTTAAATTGTAAAACGAATTCTTTGTTACAGTTACTATTGATTATTTAAGAAATATATCATTGTTGTATTTATTATTATCATATTATTCCTCTAATAATACCCCAAAGGGACTGAATGATATTTCTTCAGGTTTATATTTTTCATATTATTATGTGTGACTAGCTTTTGTTGACTATTCGTAAGGTATACTTAACAAATTCAGATATAATAGATTTCTAGGTAATACATAGAATATGAATTTGCCAGGAATGTAAATGCATCCCTTCAGTTTTTTTTTAAAAAGTTATCACCTTGTCAGTATTAAAAGTATTTTTCTTATTGGAATAATACTTCAGTATTGTAGATTGATGAGAGGAGCATAGGAGGAATTTTTTTGCTGATTTATAGTGAACTATCTGTTCAGCAAGAAGTTATATACAAAATAATGACTGGCTTTCAAAGTTTTGATTTTGTAATCTCTTCCTCCAATTCCATTTTAGCATATGTGTCAGACCATATTTATGTTGGAATCTTCTGCATTTATTGCAGTGTCTGGAACAAGACTGTATTTGGATTACAGCTCTGTTTTCTGAATTTCTGTGTTTTCTTTCTATATAATAGAAATGGAGATGAAGAATAAATGAAGGTTAAAAGTATATTGTGTATATATATATATATATATATATATAGCATTTTAGCTATAAAATAATGCTTATTATTTTGCATTTTATGCAGATTCAACCCATCATTCAAAATTCAAGTAAAATCATTTGTATTTTTCAAAATATTCTTGTTCTTTCAATCTAAAATTATTTCTTCATTTCTACTACTCCAGTTTTCCTATTTAGAAAATATTTAAATTAAAAATAAGATAATTATGTTTGTTAGACAAAAGAGATCTTACTCCAATATGTACATTTTGTGGAGAAGGAGACTCAAGCCCATTGCAATATGATGAAAAGGAATGAAATATTTTGATTCTTGGACAACTGTTTGTAGGATTATTTGTTAAGAGGAACCGATAGACGATGTAAAACACATCTCATTTTATTTATATGTAAGATGAGTGGACATTAAAGTACTCTGGAAAACTTCTTTGTTTTGGGCTTGATCACCATATGTATACATGTTAATTCTGCAACATATTCGTTCTTTCCTGAAGATGTTACAAATAAATTAAGCACCAGGGAAAATCCCTGCTGAAAGATGCTTCTATATTAGCAGATGGCATTGTTCCATTTTGTGAGAATAAAGGAAGCCTTCTAGCATGACCAAACTCAACTCATTCCCTCTAGAAAATCAACATCAGCAGTTTATTTTTCTATCATATTCCCCCTGTGCTATGAGGAGGAAAAATCCATGTTTGTTCAAGACAGATTTCTTAGTAAGAGTTCTCAACCGAAATCATTTCTAACTTCTCCAATGATTTGCTCCACAAGTTACTCCCACTTTCCACTGAATTTCCACCTTCTCCCTACCTAGTACCGTATTTCTTAGTGCAGTCTTCAGTTGAGTAATTTTTCTGCCTCAGTGGTCTTCCTAATGCTGGTATGGTCTGTCCTTTTTTTTTCTTGAAAATGTCTCAATATAGCACTTAATTATTTTTTTTTTAGTTTAATTCCTTAGGTTGCCTAACCTGCTTAATCTTGCATAAATCCAAATTTGCAGAACTTGAAATTCAGGGGGGCAGGTTGACAGTACTTCATCAGTTTCATGATAACACTGCTCTTGCATATAAATTTGTCTTTTCACCAACCATAGAGAGCGCTCTGAACAAAGACAAAAATCATGACAACAGCAAGAAAATAAGAGCTACCCAAATTTTAGGCTCTTTGGTATATAGTTGATATTCTGAAATTCAGAGAAAATGATCTCAGTGCGGTTCTGTTTGAAAAAATTGTTCCTTACTTGATAAGTCTTTAGCAATACAAAGAATTGCAAGTATGGCTCATTTTGGGAAATTTACTTCATCTTTCCATTTTTTACTCCTCAATATTGTGAAACAATATGAAATATAGGATTTCTGTAAGATATATAGGTATATAATTTTTCATCTAAATTTGTTAAAATATATACAAGGGAATAGGACCTAGGACTCAGTCATGCTTATCTTTAGGAAGACTGAAGAAAACAGCAGAAAGGAACACTGACTTTCATCTTTTTAAAACAACTTATTATATAATTAAAATATAGTATATGTAATATACTAAAAATCCAGCTAAGTTTATATATATATATATATATATATATATTATATATATACATATATACATATATATCAACATAAAACCTTCACCACAAGTCAAATATTTAGTAGGGTAGATCCTCTGTATATTAAACCAACTACAGTGTAAATACAAACTGTGTAGATCTTGAACACGCACAGATGTTTGTTCTTGTCCTTGCTCCCTAAGCAAAGCAATATGACAAGCAACTGCATGGTGTTTATATTGTAGTGGGTCTCATTAGTAATCCAGAGATGATTTTAACTGTGTGCATGCATGTATGTAGGGAAGTTTTATACAAACCTTGTGCCGTATTTTTTGTAATATTAAGTTTACTGGCACCCTTTAGATATACATAATGATCACATTCATGGGAGGGAATTTGTACATGTGTGTGATGTATTTTGATTCCTGTTTTGTTCCCATTCTCCTGCCCTCCTTTCAATTCCTTCCTCCCTTGTTTACAAAGCTTTGTTTCCATTTTATCCTTCTTTTCTCATTATTTTCTTTTCCTTTCCTTCCCTGCTCCCCAGTTCTCCTTTCCTTTTGAACAATTTCTTCCTATTTCACAATGTCTATTATACATTTTGGTTCTTACTTACACTTTCAGTTTCTTACACGAGAGAAACAATGTGATAATTACACGTTCTGATTTATTTCACTCACTGGTCTTGTCACTCACTGGTAAAATGGATGGTAAAGTCCATCCATTTAGCTATAAAGGCCTCAAGTTTGTCCTTATTTATGGCTGAGTAGTAGGCCATTAGACAAAAACTACATCTTTTTTGTTTATTTATCAGTTGATGGCTGTTTGGGTTGTTTTGAAGATTTAGCTATTATGAACTATGCTGCTGTAAACATGGGTGCTCATTTATTACCACAGTAGGAAGCTTTTGATTCATCTGGGGGATCCCAAAGGAAAAGCTGGGCTATAGCCCCTTTGTCATACAATAGAAGAGTCTTACATGCATAGAATTTGGTATCTGTGTGAGGCCCTCAGTACATTCTTGCCTGGAAAACACAGCCTCTAAAGATTCTCTTCTTTGTAATCCTTCTCCTGGTCCCTGTCAGCAGTTAGTTTAGAAAATTTATATCTATGTTTATGAGGAATATTTGTAGTTCATTTTTAATATATTTGCCTGGTTTTAGTATCAGAATAAAGCTGACATTATAGAGTGAGTTGGGATGTATTTCTTCTTTAAGTTTCTGGAAATATTTTAAAGTTATCATACTTTTTTGACATGTGAGAAAACTCACCAGTAAAACTATCCAAACCTAGTATCTTTTCATTTTATTTTAAAATGAAATTACATATTAAATCACATGAATATCTAATTATCGAGACCTTGGTCATTTGTTTCTTTTAAGAGGTTTTCAAGCCCAATTTTTTCACAGTTATTTCCATCAGTTTTTCAGATAGTTGTTCCATAATTGCAGAACTAGAAACATACTATTTTGTTTACTCTTGTAATTGATAACTTGAGTCTTCTTTTAGTTTTTTTTTCCTTACCTGTCCCATTAGAACAGTATAGTTTATGCTGATCTCAAATCTCATTGGTTTAACTTATTTTTTCCATTGCTTGTCTCTACTTCATATTATTGAAGGGAGTGGGCCACATGAAGAAATCAGTTCCAGCGGGTATATTAACTATCACAGGTGCCTGTTATTTACCAGTCTATGTGCAACTCCGGATCCAGCACAGTCTCACAGAACATAGACTGCATTGAAAGATGCTAAAATGAAACACACACTACTAAGTGAATGAATTAATTCTAGATGGTCAGAAGCACTTTGATCATTGAGAATTAGAATGACTTGAAATAATAAAATAAAATAAAAATTATCTGGCTAGTGCTTGACATACTCAGGATGGCCAGCAGCAGACTACAGAAGGACATTTGAGGCCAGGTGATTAGAGTACACCAGCCACGTAAACAGTTGTGGAAAGACAAACATCTCCACAGAGAACTATACAGAGAGGTTGACATTGAAAGAGAAAAGTGGGAACCAACAATGTAGCTGAGATTTTAGGAATCATGGTAGGGTGTTATGTTTGGAAAAGACACCATAATCAGTTATCTCAATCTTATTCCAAGTAATAATAATAAACCACAGAGAGTTGTTAATCAGGAGAATAGTGCAGTATTATTTGTCTGTGAAAAATTAAAAGATTAGAACCTGTCATGAAGGGGCAGATAATACCAGAATGAATCAAAGCTGACATAAGGCTACTTTCCAGGAAGCTGCATAGATTTCTAAGAATAGATTGCAAGAAATAAATTGCAAGAGTTGATAGATAATACATATTTTTGAGAAGAAAACTTAGAGTTTCTGATGGATTAGACATGGGTGTTGAAAATAGGAGACTGAATCTTAAAATTATTATGCTATGTAAAATAAATTAAGTACATATAGCAATATATGGTTCATTTTGTGAATTTGGAGAAATGATAAACAACAGTAAAAAAAGCCAACAAGTAGACATCTAGGATTGGGGATAAAATAAAAACAGACTCTAAGCATCACAAAATGTATTTACACAAAAGTAAGCTACCATTTTATACAGAAAGGATAACTATTATCAAAAATCAACCAATAAAAAAACTTCTCCATTGTTTGTGGGAGTGTAGACTGGTGTAACCACTATGGAAATCAGAGGATATTCCTAAAATTTGGATCAGATGTCACATTGGATCTGGCTATCCCCCTTCTTGGTATCTTTGCAAAAGAATTAAAAGTATCATTTTACAGCAGTATATGTCACCCATGTTTATAGTGAAACAATATTTTTAATAGCTAAATCTTGGATATAGTCCAATTGCCTATTGTCATGCTTTATGTCAGTGGCCCCCCAAACCTCATTCAATTTGACCAAATCTAGCATTTGTGATCGGTTTGTTGTCTAGCCCTCGGATTGGTGGTGTAAGTGTTTCATCCACCCAGGGGTGGAGCCAGGATATGATGTAACAGCCAGAAGGTGTGTTTCTTGCTCTTTTGCCAGCTCCTGCCTTTCTGTTTGCAGTTGCCTTGAAGGGCTGTCCCACCATGCCATGCTACCTTGAAGCCAACTGAGTACGGACTGAAACCTCTAAGAAGTGTAAGAAATAAACCTTTCCTTCCTTAATTTTAGGTGTCAGGTATTTTGTCCCAGCAACAAGTAAAAAGTAATTAAGACACCTATCAACCGAGGAATGGATAATATATATATATATATATACATATATATGTATATATATGCATATATGTATTTACATATATATACATATACATATGAATAATACTTGGCAATAAAGAAGGATAAACTTGAGACATTAATTGCTAAATGAATGAACCTTGAGACCATATTTTTAAGTGAAATAACTCAGACACACGTATGTAAATATCACATTGTCTCTGTGGTGTAAGAAAATGAAAGTGTAAATAAGATCCAAATTGTCCAATAGACTTTGCAAAATAGAAAGAAATTGTTCAAAAGGAAAGGAGAAAGGAAGAGAAGAGAAAAAATGAGAAAATAAGGATAAAATGGAAACAAAGCTTTCTAAATAAACGAGGGAAGAGGAGCAGAGAATGTGAGGAAAAAGAAAAGATAAGTAAAGGTAGGTCGTGTACAGATATAAATTCCTTACGATGAATTTGAGCATTGTATTTATCTATATTGTTCCAATAAACCTAATTAAAATTTTAAAACAGTATTTACAAGGAGCAGACCTTCTTATACCTTATCATTGAAGTTACCTGATTATAATAAATTTTTCAAAATCAGTAATATGTATCTGCAATGTGGAAATTTTACTATATGTAAATTATATCATAATACAATTACAACAGACAGTCAAATTAAAATGCAACATATTTGCAACTGATGTTATAGGTCAGAGTAATTATTTTAAGATTGAAATAGCAAGATGACTTTTATTACAGCACAGTACTCTGTGTATGCATCTACTAAGAATTTATAAATATTAAGAGAACAGGTCAAGACTATAAAAACATGAATTTTAACAAAAGAAATTTAA
>PVJX010019180.1:0-35211 GCA_004027295.1 Dolichotis patagonum
AGGGCTGTAGGAAAGGAAAGCAGCAGACAGAGTCATAGGACAGGAAGCTGAAGGCTGCACAGGCCACTGATCACAAAAGGACAGTCAAGGTGGGCACAGTGGCACATACCTAAAATCCCACCACTCTGGGAGGCTGATGCAGGAGGATCACAAGTTCAACTGTAGCCTGGGTAATTAAGCAAGATCCATTCTCAAAAATAAAAAAGGCCTGGTAAAGTAGGACAGTATAAGAGCCTTGGGTTCAATTCCCAGTAGCAGAAATAAATAAATAAAAGTGTTGACAAGGGACTGCTACTTTGTCCAGCGTTCCAGAAGGATAGGTGTAAGTGACCATGGGACTTCATGTCTAGAGATTCCAAGCAACAGTGGTAGTATGAAGAAGTTTCCACACTACAGATTTCAAGGTCTTTGTGGCTAAGAGGAGTATGCCATTCTGCCTGGCTCCTTCAGTGAGTTTTACATAGATAAGAGAAAATGACTGAACTCTTTGATTTGGGATCCTATTCCTCACTCTGTGAACTTCTGGGTTTCCACTTAAGGCTTCAACTTAAAAGTGCCCTGTGGATGACCCCTATGTTTTGACTCATCCTGGCCTACCAGTCATCCACTCATCTGAGTCTGCTCATGTCCCCAGAAATGGGAAGGTAGTTTCAGAAAAGGCCATAGCATCACACTGACATATTTAGAGATAAAGACAGAATGTGGCTGTGATCATCTGGGACCCTGTTCAGGGAAATTTTCCTATGCTTTAATAGAGACAAAAAGGAGTTTAGGGTAAGGCTACAAAAAGACTCATATGAGTTCTCTCTGGCTTCATATGATAGAAAGAATAAAGTCTACAAATAGAAAAGGGAAAAAAATAAGGTTGATGACAAGTGAAAAGAGATGGATTGAAAAAAAGTCTAAAGAAAAGTAACAGACAGATGCAATGCACAAATTCTAACTAGATGCTCAATTTTAAAAAAAGTTAAAGAGGCATTTGTGAAGCCACACAGAAACTTGAATGGAACTGAATATCTGATACACACAAGGACTATGATTTTTCCAGAAGTAATAGTGGTACAGTACAGGGCACAGTCTTCTATTTAAGTGACATATGATCCAAAGCCTAGGACTGAAGTGTTGCTAAGTCCACTGACCTTCAAACTCCTCCATCAATGGCCAACACCTCCACACACATATGTAATTAAGCAGATGCAGCAAAAGTATTAGCTGTTTTGTAAGCTATTCACATATGGATGTGTATTACTCAACTCTTCCAACTTCTCTTCATGTTTTCTAAATTTCATATTTAAAAATTGGAAAAAAAATACCTAACCATGAGGCAAGCTTTGAAACAGGAACAAAAGCAATAGTGTATGCTGACAGATGGTACCACTTTACACTAGAGGCCAAAACCACTCAGAATCTGTTATCTATAAATGGGGAATACATTGAAAAATGTTAAAATATCAAGAAAGGTTGAAATCTGGTTTTATCAAGTGAGTTACATGAAAGGCTATATATGCATAAAATATCACTAGCTACTAATTTAAAAAAATAACGGAAGAGGGCTGGAGGTATACATCTTTGGTAGACATCTGCCTACCATACATGTAACCCTGGGTTCAATCCCCAGCATAACACACACGCACACAGCAATATAGGGACGATATGCCAAGCAGAAAGAACAGCAAGTGCCAAAGTTTTGCTAGGGGCCAGGCTTAGCATGTGTGAGAACAGAAGAGCTTGTGGAGCTGAGCAAGCCCCCAAGAAGAGTCTGGATATAAGGAAGAGTCTTCTTGAGCAATATCATGGTACCCAGGCCAAGATGGATTAAGTAGGACAGATGAAACTTCTGGAACAACTCCGACTAAAGCTAGAGTGTTACACTAAATGCAAGGCCAACAACACCTTCCATGTCCTGAACACAATGGCCCTTTATGGCCCAGAATCTCTCAACAGAAATATACAAGCTGGGCACAATGGCACATGCCTGCAATCCCAGCTACTTGGGAGGGTGAAGCAGAAAAATCACAGGCTTGTAGTCAACCTGCAAAAACTTTGCAAGACCCTGTCTTAAAATAAAAATACGATAAAAAGAGTTGGGGATATAGCTCAGTGGTAGAGTGCTTACCTAGCATATATGAGACTCTAGACTCAATCCCCAGTATTGAAGAAAAAAACAGTTCCATTAAACAGTAACATACAGATGCCCACAGGCCCTCATGTATCCACAGACTCCTGCTAAAGGCTACGTTCTGCCTGTAAATGGTCTCCCAAACCAAACTACGGCACCAGAAGCAGGCCTCTGTGATAACATGGTCTCCTAGTCAAGTAAGATTATTACTTTACCTCATAAAATTAAAAATAAATTAAGTATAGCCCCACAGACACAATGAATGCCTAAATGGACCTGGGTTTAGGAAGCATAACTGAGTAATATCCCTTTCTGTCCTACAACAGACAAGAGAGCCGGTCAGTATGGTTTACCAAGGAACACAGTGACCTTTGACTGAAGGGAGGTCTATACCACAGTCTATTCTGTAAGTCAATCTTATTTTCCCTCTACTTTTCACTAGGTAACAAGTTCATAGAAGGCTGGGGATCCATGCCTGACAGCCAAACCAGCCATGTCTGCCCGGGTAGTCCGGGCAAGGTCAGATGCTGCAATCATCCCAGATCGGAAAGACACAGTAAGAAGGCAGATGTGTGCTCTGGTCTCTCTTTTCAGGGGAGCATTACAGCTAGCCCTGGGGCAACCTGGCCCCCAGAACTCTGTGAGTGCCTTGGTTATGTGCAGGCTCCAGCAAGAGCCACCACCCCTGCACCTAGGCTGTGAGTGCACTTCCATACTGCAAGTCACATTCAAAACCTCAATAGAACACAAACTGGAGCCTGGGAGTCACCAATCACTAAACAGCAATCAAAGGCACAGCTGAGGGGGTTTGTGCTGACAAAGCTAGTTGGGTGATGTTTGAATTGGGACATATTTACTTTGGAAAATATGCAATAACAGTCCAGCACCAAAGTTCACATCGAAATCCCACTGGTGGCTGTTTTCATCTCTGTAATCCACTCCTCAGAAGCAAGGAGGTAAGTTCAGTTTCTAACATTTCTACAAATTATAAATTCTTATTGTTGGTATTTAGAGATGGGCAACTGGTTCCTTTATTGAAGCACAAATTTAGAAGATTTCTATACTACCTAAAAAGTAGGGCAATGTTCTCTTTTTTTTAACCTATCCATTATAAAGTTCTATCAATTCCATTATTGGGACAACTGACAAAACTGGAATAAAAACTGTGGAAGACATTAAAGTTCTACATTTATGTTAAATTATCCAAACTGGATACCTGTTCTATGATTATGCACTAGAATATTCTTGTTTTTTGACATTTCCTCTAAAGTATTACTAAGAAAGGTTAAAGGAACATGATATAAGAATTCTAATTTTAAATGGTTCAGAAAATAATGTATGTGCATGTGTCTGTAGGAGTACATATACATTTATATACATACACATATAATGGAGAGATAAAGAATAAATAAAATGTTCCAAAATATAAAAACATGGTTAATCTGGGGAACTAGGGTATAGGACTGCTTTACTGCTTTATTCTTTTAACTTTCTCTAATTTGAATTACTTCAAAATAAAATTCTAATTTTATTGAATTACTTCTAATTTAAATTACTTCAAAATAAAATGTTTTCCAAACTGCAAGGAGCTACTTCTCCAATTTTGCCTACTCTGCCCTACTTTTTAGGTAGTATAGAAATCTTCTATACTACCTATACTAACCTTGCCTGAAGACAATGAGCCAGGAGAGATATGGTTTTCAGGTACTCAGCTCTGATGCACAACCAAAAAGGCCAACCCCACACTATAAGAAAGTGCCACACATTTCTAGAAAAACAAACTGTATGTAATCTAGCTAAAAAACTATTGCTTCTCTTCAAAGACTGTGATCTGGATTTAAATACAACCTACAGATAGTTTTTAAATGCCTCATATTATTGGTATTATACTAAATAACAAAACAATAAAAGATTTACCTTTTAGATCTTTAATTCCTCAATCCATAGAAAATATCTGGTATTTTCTCTTTTCTCTGATAAGGAACGAATAAAAAAAATTTTTTTTGGCTTTTCATCAAACAATGCAGGAACAGGGTATAAGAGCTTACAAATATACTCTCTGAATACTGGATAAGAACATAAGTATCTTCACCTTGCTTTCCTATGTGGCCTCAGTTTCATTTTCCTGATTTGTTAGCTTTTGTTTTTTTTTCTTTAACCATATATATACATTTTTTTAATCTGTGAAGAATAATTGAGTGCAGTTTGTTGGGAGACTTCCACTAAATTGCTCGTTTTCTCCCTCACCTCCCTTTTTTTTCTGGTACTGGGGACTGAACCTGCTGCCTTCATATTGAGCTACTTTTCCAGACCTTTTTATTTTTTATTTTGAGGCACAGACTTGCTAAGTCACTAAGCTGCCCAGGCTGAGCTTCATCCCACCTCAGCCTAGCCTCCCAAGTGCTAGGATTACAAGCATTTGCCATCATGCCTGGCTCTCCTAACTTCAAACTTGTCAAAGTGTATTGCCACTGACACCCATGTCTGACTCTATGTGGGAAGTAGGCCCAGTTCTACTTATAGGCACATACATTAGGAATCCCTTCTAGAAATTGTTTCACTGGTACCAACTATGTGCATGCCACTGCAGCCTCAGTGAGGTGCCAAGAGAGAAGGTTGAGAAAGATAATACATACTTTCAAAATCAGAAACTATGTGACTTTTTCTCTCCAAAATATGTAATTCAAACAATTTTGGAGCTGATTATTTTAATAGTACTCTATATGGAGGACCCACAGAAGGAGACTGGCAGCAGCTGTTCCCCAAACCCAGGCAGCTGGAGAGAGTCCAAGGCAAATAAAGCAAAGCATTTGAGAGGGAGTTTAGGATGACTCAACCAACTTGGTTCAAATCTAGTCACTGCCGTTCATTCATTCGTTCATTGTGTGCTGGAGATCAAGTTCAGGTCTCATGGATGCAGAGCAAACAAGAGTAAGCTACTGAGCTACATCTCCAACCCAATCCATGCCATTTATTAGCAACAGCAATGAAAGTCTCAATTTCCTCCTATGTAAAATGCTGGGAGAGCAAAGCTAAATTATACAAAGTACCATATAGAAACTAGCATCCAACAGAAACTCCATCAATAGTCACTGCCCTTATTAATATCAACAAAGCTGAGAGCAGGACTGGATGTGGTGATACACACCTATAATCCTAGCACTAGGAAGGCTGAGGCAGGAGGATTGCCAAGAGTTCAAGGCCAGCCTGGGTTACAGTGTGTTTAAGACCCTGTCTCAAAAAACAAAAACAAAAAACTGAAAGCAGTTCAAGTGGGGTATCCATACAGTTACAATGGTACCTAGATTTATGAATTTAATTTGTTTTACGATTTGGGGAAAGATGGGCTGTGTCTGTGTTTGTGTTTATCTGGGGAAGATGACTGTAGTTGTGTTCATCACCCCATGCCAAGTTTGCAAATGGAAGCAAAATTTTGCCACTTTTGTTTGCGAACCAAATTCTTTGCAAACAGAAGTGTTCCTAAACTGAGGATTATTATACTTCCTAAAAAGCTTCAGTTTTTACGAATTCAAATATTTAGCAGGGGTCAGTAACTCCTTTCTACCCAAGTTTGGCAGTAGATCCTTCTAATAGGAAATGGTCACAGATACACAACATATTTAACAAAACATAATTATTCTCTCTGGGATAATTAGAAGTTGGGATCATGCATTGCCTGAGTGGGTGAACATTATAAATAGCTACATTCACTCTTCAGTGAAACAAGGAAGCATCAGATAATAGATCATCTATTCAGGATGAAGTTAATAACTTAGAAGTCAGTAAGAGGAAAACAAGGCTATTTAATGGCCAAAATGATTTGACAAGTCAAGGCAAATCTTTCTTTGAACAAGGCACAGGATGAGTAGAAAAAAGCAAGCTAACTAGAAAGTCTACAAGCCAATCACAGGATTCCCATTAAACATTACTTTGCTTACTTAACTAAAGGGAGTACCCCTCAAGCCTTGAGGGAGCGCCTTCCTCCATGGCCCTCACACAGACTTTGGCTTCCGGGTGAGACTGATTAGAAGTGGTAAAGTGAAGCTGCATGTCATGGCACACACCTATAATCCCAGTGCTCTGAAAGGCTGAGGCAGGCTGGAAAACTGGAGCTAAGATTGGGCAATGTGACAACTAAGCAAGACCCTGTCTCAAAAAAAAAAAAAAAAAAAGCACAAAGTGCATTTGCAACAAATCATATACCTTAATTAGCCTCTGAGGGAGGGTCTCTTCATTCCTCTCACCATACTGTGTTTTTCCTTCTAGTTTTAACCCTGCCAAAATGAAATGCCCATTCCATCTTCTCATTTCTCTCATTATAATATCCACATGTGATGGGAGCAAAGGCCTCAAAGATCAGCCAAATAATAACCTAAGCATGCTCCTGCCTGTGGACTTTCACAAAGAAAACACAGTTACCAATGACTGGATTCCAGAAGAGGAGGAGGATGACGACTATCTGGATTTGGAAAAGTTACTCAGTGAGGATGACAACTACATTGACATCATAGATGCAGTTTCCCCAGGAGACTCAGAATTCAGTACTGGAAACATCCTGCAGCTTTTCCATGGCAAGAGCCGGATCCAGCGCCTTAACATCCTCAATGCGAAGTTTGCTTTCAACCTCTACCGAGCACTGAAGGACCAGGCCAACTCTTTTGACAATATCTTTATAGCACCTGTTGGAATTTCTACTGCCATGGGAATGATTTCCTTAGGCCTGAGGGAACAGACCCATGAACAGGTGCACTTGGTTTTGCATTTTAAAGACTTTGTTAATGCTAGCAGCAAGTATGAGATTATGACCATCCATAATCTCTTCCGTAAGCTAACTCATCGCCTCTTCAGGAGAAACTTTGGGTACACCCTTCAGTCAGTCAATAACCTTTATATCCAGAAGCAGTTTCCCATCCTGGATGACTTCAAAACTAAAGTCAGAGAATATTACTTTGCTGAAGCCCAAACAGTTAACTTCTCAGACCCTGTCTTCATATCAAAAACCAATGACCAAATTCTGAAGCTTACCAAAGGTCTGATAAAAAAAGCTCTGGAAAACATAGATCCTGCTACTCAGATGATGATTTTGAACTGCATCTATTTCAAAGGTAAAAAGTAGCTTTACAGTTCCCAAAGCAAACTCAAATACACTTTTTCAGTACACAGGCAGACTGAATGGCAAGAATTGTATCCCAGCTATAATTCATCCAAGAAAACAAGACACAGGGCAACTCAGGGGCAGGGCCAATCATGAGACGGTGACAGCTACTGAATCCTAACTCTGAAACAGGGTCTCACTAAATCACTAAATTGCCCAGTCTAGGCTCAAACTTGTGATTCTCCTGCTGCACAGCTTCCTAGAGTGCTGAGAATACAGGTATGCTCCACCACACCTGGCTCCAAGGGCACTTTTTAAAGAGGTTACTAAACTCCACTCCACTCCACACCCACAAACACAAACACAATTCGTGGAATCCTAGGAACAAATGGGTGTGGATTGGTCTGGGTGTGGTGGTGCATACCTGTAATCCTAGCCACGAAGCAGAATAAGGCAGGGGGTACTGCAAGCTTAAGGCTAGCCTGGACAAGTAAGGAATACTCTGTCTCAAAAAAAAAAAAACAGTGAGGCAAGGATTTGTAAAATCCAAGCCTCCTACTGGAACCTGACCAAAAGAAGCCTCTAATTCATTCTCTAAACTTCAGGGCAAACACATGGATAGCTTAGCATCAGAATTAATCAGAGCAAAACACAGCCACGCCTCCTTTTGCCACCAATGACTACCAGTGAGATCTTCCTGCCCCAGAAACTGTGTAACAGAGGACAGAGGTCTTCTTGCTTCCTGCTTGATAGAGGTGGGGCCAGAGCTCCTTCTGATGTTAGTACACCTTCTCTGTACCTAGGCTGAGGGCCTCCCAGCAGCTTCACAAGGCAGTATTCTACCAGGTGGGCTGCCAGGCAGTGCTAAAGAGACTAAGACTGCAAAGCAGCATAGAATGCTGAGATCTAAGCCCTGGGCCTCTCCCACCAGATACAATGCCAGCCACACTGTAGATGGACTCAAAGGCTGAGTCACAAACAGATCTGTGACAGAAACACACACTATATACACGCACATATATATATACACATACACACACATATATATTACATGCCATAAGCATATATATACTTTGTCATCACTGGTTGTTACAAGTTTTGGAATGAGCAAACAAGAGTCTAAATCCTGGCCTCACCCTTTCTCATTTATATGACCCTGGGCAAGACATTCAATACTTCTGTGACTCAGTTTCTCAAGTTTATTATGGAGGCAATAACACCTACTCTCACAAGGCTGAGAGAAGAACCAAAGAGAGAACAAAAAACCACATCTCAGTGTCTGGCAAATAGGAAGAGCTTGATGAACTACAAGTGACTGAAAGTGTAGAAGTGAACGCCAAGTGAGTATGAAGTATATGAATATGACATTACATACAATATATATGTTATTGCCAGTGACATTTATTTTACTTTCAGAAGCAATTAGTCTTTGCTTAAGCATAACTTCAGAACAGGTCAGAACTTTTTGGCAGCACCAAAGCTTTGGGTCTTACCAGTTTGTCTGGCATCCCAGGTTACCCAAGTGCCGGCCAAGGTTCAGAACTAGTGGCCATTTTAGTCAGCATGATGGAGAAATGACCAGGCATGGCCAGTTTATCTCCTGAACATAGTAACCCACATCATACTAAAATCTATAAAGAGCAAACACACACTGCCTTTCTCCATCAAACTAGAATAGTCAATCCAATGCTAGGATTCAGAAAGGATCAAATGTCTGTGTCATTCAATCTTTCATTAGTGCTCCTCAAAGGAGAGAAAGGTCTATAGTATAATTTTAATTTCTACCATCTAAATTAATGTTACTAATTTGATTTTAATTTCAAACATTAGAATCAATTTGTTAGAACTTCTGATGGGCTTCTTATCAGTGCTAGAAAAAAAGAGCCATTACCAACAGGGCCCAGGGCACATGTCTGACATACTATACTTGTGGTTATATTAACCTGAGGGGAAACAGGGGACACAACTGGTTTCTAGGGATGTAAGGACATCCCTAGGATGCTACTAAATAACCTACAATGCATAGGACAATCCCATACCATACAGTATTATCTGGTCCAAATGTCAACAGTGCTGTAGCTGAGAAGTCCTAGGTGAGGCAGGCTCAAAAAGCACAGCTACAGCAATGTGTAGGCAAGAGCTATCTGGTGTTTAAACCTCCTAAAAAACACAGTTTCTGGGAGTAGAAATAAGATAATATAGGTAAGGCATTTAGCTAAAGACCTGGCTTGTTATCAATTATCAACTAGTCCCAATTACTGTTAGTTTCAAGCATCTTACAGCTGAAACAAATATGAATTTACTCCTGGATACACATCTAAATCTACAGGGAAGATGCTGAGGGTAACACCACATCACTTACATGTCCTACGAATTGCTATAGCATCACAGTGTGAGGGACAAAAGCCACAAACACAGAGCCGAAAGAAGCTCATCTGGGCACATAAAGAGCCAAAAGGAGGTACTCATTTTACAGATACAGAAATGGAGGCCTAGGCAAGATACAGGTCTTGCCAAGGTCAAAGATCTATTTAGTGTCTGAATATAACCCAAATCTATTCGAGTCTGTTTAACCACTCTTGACAGAAATGCAAATTCTCAGCCCAAACCTGACCAGGGAATCAGAGACTCTGGGAATGGAACCTGCAGAGCCCTCCAGATTTGGACCCTGCTGCAGGTGAGGATGACTTCTCCAAAGGAACTCTCTAATCACTGCCCTACTCCTTGTGACTTTATAGGAACCTGGGTGAACAAATTCCCAGTGGAAATGACACACAACCACAACTTCCGGCTAAATGAGCGAGAGGTGGTCAAGGTTTCCATGATGCAGACCAAGGGAAACTTCCTTGCAGCAACTGACCAGGAGCTAGACTGTGATGTCCTCCAGCTGGAGTATGTGGGGGGCATCAGCATGTTAATTGTAGTCCCACACAAGCTGTCAGGACTGAAGACCCTGGAAGCACAGCTGACACCCCAGGTGGTGGAACGGTGGCAAAAAAGCATGACAAACAGGTACTTTAAGGTGTTTGTTCTTTTGATCTCTTGGAGGCTGGGAGTGTACAGTGTATTGGAACTCTAGTAATGTTTTTTAAAAGAGAAAAATATGCATGACTACCCAAGAACTGCCATATGGGGTCACTCTCTGTTAATTCAGTTCAAATATAATCTTTGGTGAGAGAAGATCAGAGACCACTTATGAGCAACACAGCTGCTCTTCCCTGGGCAGTTTCAGAGGGTAGGGGCAGCTGGCTTAGCATCAGCTCGTAAATAATCCCTGCTCTGGTACTTGCTTTGTACTTTAAGCACCAGTTTCATCAACCCTAAAACAGGGGGTGCAGGGGTGTTCCGTTAAGTCCCAGGGTTAAGATGAGACATAAATGCAATAAGTAGAGTCAACATCAAGCGTTCCCTTCCCAGTGCCTGGAACCTAGCAGACATCCTAAAACTTAGGTTTTCCCTCCCCATCCAGGAAATTCTGAGGTTCTCCTAACCCACTGAGGACTCATCATTCATAATTTTCCTCCATTACTGTATATTGTTCTATATTTACAACTGCAGATTTTAAAATTAATGAGATTATTATTGGATCATGGAAGAAAGAATGGGGAGGCTGGTTCACACTTCTGTTTTAATGGCTACTGGCTAGGCCTATATCAAGATACGAATTTGGTTTAGGGTTCCTTACAGAATAAAGAAATGCAACAAAACTGAGAAGCAGGCCCTTAGGAGAAGCCTATCAATCAACAAGCCCTGTGGATGTTTCCTTAGAAATGTTCTTTCTATACCCACTTCCTCCTTAACCTCGTGGACAATGATTTCCACCCTCACTCCAGAGAGACCAAAGCAGCCTGCTGGCTCCGTTCCTAGTCCACCTGTGCACTGGTTACTAGACAGGCATTTCCAGAACACCATTTCCATCCTGCTCTTCTCAGAAATTCTGTGTGGATCCCCAACCCACAGGAGCTGGCCCAGCTTTTCAGCCTGGCTCACAGATCCACTCTTCTTCATCTGGTTTGCTTAGGTCTTCCTCCTTTCCACTCTCCTCCCATCTCTCTAGTAAAATTCAAGGCCCTATTTTCCTACCACAAGCCACACTCAGAGCTCTCCCCAAGTTTCTTGCTCACGCAGTGATCCGTTCCTATTGTTTAAGCCTGGGACCTCTTACTAAGCTACACGGATATCCCTTCTTCCACATTACTCTCCTGGACATTTCTGGTACTTGGACCTGTTCTAGTCACTCAAATTTGTTTTCACCAGTTCAAAAATGCAGAGTCTTGGCTTGCCAAAAGGAAAGCAAGCTCTGATTAAAGGGACTGCATCGTATATCTCTTTGTCCCCTACAGAATACCAAAATGGCTCCATGGCACTGTTTTTGTTCACCCAATTATACGACTGAATGGTTTGCTATAAGGACTGAAAATATTTAGCACTACCTGATATATATATATGAAGGATTCTTTTTTTAAGTACACTGACCAGATATTCAACTTTTAAATTACCAAAATAACAAATGTCTGAAGTCAGAGGACCAAAAGTCTCAATTTTATGTATAATCATCCTTCAGTATCTTCAAGAGGTTGGTTCCACAACCATCCCCCACTGTGGATGCCAAAATCAAATCCCTCACATAAAATGGAATAATATTTGTATGTAACCCTATGTATATCCTCTCACACATTTTAAATACCTTACTTATGATACCTAATAATGTAAATGCCATGTATATGGTTGTTATGTTACATTGTTTAGGGAATGATAATAGGAGCAATAAATCTGTACAGGTCCAGTACAGATGCAATTTTCCCCCTAATATTTTCAGCCTGTGGTTGATAGAACCTGTGGATACAAAGGGCTTACCGTAACTGGAATTATAGTGGGGTGGTCTTTCCAAAATCCCCCACTGAAAGTACTATGATATAAATTTTTAACAAGAGCTACTCTGTCAATTCTGTGATACATACAACCTATGGTAGGCTTTTCACATTTAATAGGAAAAACATGATTATTTTGTAATTCATGGTTCAACAAAACCAGGGCAATTATCAAAATAACAAATGTCTGAAGTTAGGGGAACAAAAGCCTCAGTTTTATGTATAGTCATAAAATTCTTGTCTCTTCTTCCACCACTAGAACTCGAGAGGTACGTCTGCCTAAATTCAAGCTGGAGAAGAACTACAATCTGGTGGAGGCCCTAAAGTCTATGGGGATCACAGAGCTATTTGACAAAAAAGGCAACATGTCAGGAATCTCAGATCAAAAGATCACCATTGACCTGGTAATGGCTCCCTCGTATGCATAGGTCCCTAAGCTCTGCTTCTGCATAGGCTCCATCTCCACCTGTTCTTTCCCAGGCCAACACCATCCAGTCTGATTTTCCAAGTCAGGAGAGGATAAGGGTGGTCTCCTGGGCCTGGATATGACACACAATGTAGTCAGTTCCACATGTGCTGGCCAGCAGGGTGCTGTGGCTGTCTGTTACTTAGGGGGCAGGGTGATCACAGGAAACAGCCTTGCAGTGAGCCCCATTTCTAACACTCCAAGTGAGGAGAGACACATGCTATAGTTTGCAAAATAGCTATGCCCAGCCAAATTATTGAAGACTCACTAAACACATAAAGAAAACCCATACTATACATGTTTAACTTAACAAACCAACAACAAGCACCTAGCAAAAGAGAAAGAACACCAGGACAAATGTTGTGGCAAATGCAAACTCCTGCTTTCCTGGTGGACATGTGCCCCAGACTTTGAGGAGGGTGTTAGGGTGACTGTCTTGGCCCCCAAGCCTTCTCAGACTACAGATATGGCCAAGAGTGAATGTAGTTCCAGAGTTTAAAGATTAAATACACAGCCTCTAAGCACAATTATCATACTTGACAAATGAGGAAAGATGTTTTCAAGGGTAATTCTGACCAGCTGTGTTTTCTGCCTTAGGTGTGGTTTTAGGACCTTTACCCTAAATGAGATTAGATACCATCACTATCCTTCTATGTGCAAAACTACAGAATCTGACAATTTCCTCTCCAATTTCAGTTTAAGCACCAAGGGACCATCACAGTGAACGAAGAGGGCACCCAAGCTGCAGCTGTGACCACAGTAGGATTCATGCCATTGTCCACCCAAGTGCGTTTCACCGTGGACCGCCCCTTTCTGTTCCTGGTCTATGAGCACCGCACCAGTTGTCTACTTTTTATGGGGAGAGTGGCCAACCCTGTCCGATCTTAAAGGGACCAGTTTGGGTGCCTGACATGTTGTGAGAGCGCTCTAACTCTGTTTTCATTGGACCAATGAGGACAGTGATGTTTTGGCATCATAATTTACATGGTTTATACTACTAATCTGAATTTAAAGTCCATATGGAAGAAGGAATTTAGCAATGACTAAGAACCTAGTTGGGATCAATTCTGTATATAACAATGGCCTAAACCCACGGTGTTGGTATAACTACTGTGTCAGCTTTTCCTAGACAATCTTAACAATAGACAGACTGCCTCATAGCAAACCTACGCAGTGCACCAGGAACCTCCTTCCTCTGTAGCCCTATTTTCGCATACTGTAGATGGCTCTATTATCCAAAACCTTTCTCAATAGAGCTCCTCAGCTGAACACAGATTACAGAAATAAACTGTGTGACAGAGGGGGTCCAACTAGCACCATTCCCAATGCCCCAGGAGATGCAACTTTGAGACATAAAGCAGTTGATGGGGGCACTGGAGCTTAATTCTTTCAAGGGCCCAGTTTCTAAGTTTATGTAAATGTCATTTGCTTCACTATTACTCAGAGGGCAGAGTATACACATGGCCATGTCTTCTACCCTAAAGATAAATAAATATAGCCACATTTACTATTTTTCTGTTGTAATTTTTGTTTTAAAAGCTCAAGTAACAAAAGCCAGACTCACAAGAGATAGCTCCAGTATAACCAAGGTTCACCGAGTCACTCAAGTGCTACATGGTAACTAACATACTATATAGCAAGGCTCATTCTTAAGACTAAGACAAGTCCTGGGTGTGATTTGCTCTGTCACATAACCCAATGTTTCCAGTCTTTACCTGGCGAGCTCACTTGGCCGTTCATCCTTGAGACATGCTTCTGTGCTGGGTCTCATTTGACAAAGCCAGGAGACATCCTAGGAATATGTTTCTGGATCCTTCACTACCTGGATAAGGTACCGAAAATCTAAAAGGACAGCTCAAAACGCAAAAGTCAAAACACAACTTCTGTGACAGGACTGTCCTCTGTCACAGGAACAGCAGTCACAAGTTCTGTGCACACAGATTGTTCCACACTAAGGCCCACAACCTAGTAAGAGAAACTTTACTTTCCTCACATCACAGGTAAGGAAGACAGGGCTGGAAGGGTTCTCAATTCTGCTCAAAGATGTGGTTGTGCAGAGGTTCACAGCCAGGCTGGCCTGACTCCATAGTCACCCAGGGAATCAACACAGAAGACTTCTGAACCCCCGAGACCAATTCTAGTAATAGAAGCAGCAGAATGGGAGCAATGGAATATTTGCATTTGCAGCAGATCACCTCACTGAGAACTCAAAAAAACTCCAGGAGGTCACACTGTATTACTCCCTTTTTGTAGGGAAGCAACTAAAGCTCACAGAACAAAAGTGATTGCCCTAGGCATAGATCTGAACACAGGCTGGTGGGTCCTGGAGCCTCCTTTTCCCTCTAATTCTCTTCACCTGCTCCCTTAGTAACTTCCTATACCACCTCCTACTCCAGCACTCTACTGAGAAAGGACAGAAGACTGAAGCTTCTTGATGAAAAGTGACATTGATGATGACCTTCTGCTTTCATTCTTCCTATGTGCTTCGATAATATGTTGTTTTGACTGTGGGACCAGCAACTAAACCCATAACTATGCATGCTAGGCAAGAGCTCTATCACTGAGCTAAATCTCCACCATGCTTCTTTTCTAATGTTTATACTGTATTTTTCACCTTGTTGGCTCCTCTTGCTCCTCCCATTTCTAAACATATTTATCTCACAATTCGCCTTTAAAAGCCGGGTGTGGAAGATACATCTTGGAGTCCTAATATAGTCATGACATAGATACCACTATCTTGGGAACAGAGGACAAACTCACTGCTGGGCCTTTAACTGTTACTCATTAAAAGCACACTTTGTGTTTTCTTCTGAGGCAGACAAAGCCTTAAACTGGGTTTTAAACCATAATAATTCTCCCTTTGAGGCTATAGATAGGTTATAATGAGTAACTAAAAGTAGAACAAAGCCTGACCTTCATTTTGTATCCTTTGTTAGTTAAAATTTTGGATATAGGTATGTTAATCATTCAGGAAAAGTTGACAAAGCAAGGTTTACTAGCCCTAAATTTAGTCAGCCTATCTCATCTTCCCCTCCCCAGCAAGACTGAGGACAAGAAGATAATAATAACTAATGTAATTCTCAGGATTTACAGAGGCATCCAATTGTCAGCTATTACACTGCCCAGTTCCAGACCCCCTCCCTGGAGTGATGCTTAGAAGTATCCAGCCATTGTCCTAAACCTGTTGTCACCTGGGTCCCACGCAAAGCAAAGCCTCACATGACTGATACTATCACAAACAAATACAATCAACTCATGGGAACCACATAGCCTTTTAAGCCATAAGGATTGCTCTACAGCTACACAATTAGGAATGAGATAATAATCAACCAGACTAGAAAAACTGGCTCTGCACATGCTAAAGATTAAACCTGGACCCATATCTTTCACCGTGCACTAAACTAAATTCAGAATGGACCAAAGATCTAAATATTAAAACAGAAACATTAAATGTGCTGGAAGACAAAGTAGAACTCTTGAAGACATTGGTATAGGCAAAGACTTCACGAACAAAACCCAGATTGCATAGTAACTATCACAAAGAATCAACAACTGGGATCTCATCCTACTGAGAAGCTTTTGCACAGCAAGAGAAACCACCAACAGAGTGAAGAGATAAAACACAGTGTGGGAGAAAATGTTTGCCAGCTGTTCCTCAGACAAAGGATTACTATCCAGAACATATAAAGAACTCAAAAAAAATCAGTCCTCCCAGATTTAGACCCAATCCAAAAATAGGCATTCGAGATGAATATACATTTCTCAGATAAAGAAATACAAATGGAAAATAAATATATGAAAAAATGTTCAACATCACTGGTCACTCAAGAGATGCAAATTAAAACAACTGTGAGATTCTACCTCACCCCAGAAACAATGGCTATTAACAAGAAATCAACCAATAACAAATGCTGGAGGGGCTGTGGGGAAAAAGGAACCCTTTTCTACTGTTGGTGGGAGTGTAAACTGGTGCAACCATTGTGAAAATCAGTGTGAAGATTCCTCAAAAAATTAGGACTAGTGGTCCCATTTGAGCCAGCTATTGCTTTTCTAGGTATCTTCCCAGAAAAATTTAAAACATCATACCAAAGCAATATATGTGCACCCATGTTTATAGCAGCACAATTCGTAACAGCTAGATATTGGAAACAGTCTAAATGCCCATGAACTGAGGAATGGATAAAAAAGATGTGGTCTTTTATACAATGAAATACTACTCAGCCATAAAGAAGGATAAACTGAGGTAAATGAATGCAACTTGAGACCATACTCGTAAGTGAAATAAATCAGACATGCATGTGTGTGTGTGTGTATGTGTGTGTGTGTGTGTGTGTGTGTGTGTGTGTGTGTGTATAGAGAGAGAGAGAGAGACAGTTACACTACAGATTTCTCTGAGTTCATTGAAGAGAAAGGTTTGGGCTAGCATTGTTCAGACAATTAAATGCAGATATCTAGTACTCTAGGTAACTGATTTGAAAATAACAACACACAATTGATATACCATTGTTATCCCCTAATTATTGTGTTTTAAAATTTTGTGGGGCTTTTTTTTTCTCTTTGAAATAATATAAATTTGAAAAAGAAAAAAAAAATCAACCAGACCCCAGACCAATACAGTATCCCTAAAACTGATCTCTATTCTTTCATGAATGGGCCAGTCTGATCCATCACTTCAGATCCATGCTCCTTTTGGTTCCTCAAACTGAAGTCTTTTTCCTCTCTTCTCTTACTTTCTATTATTAAGAGACCAGCATGATCTTTGTCAAAGCTGTGTACCCCTTTACTTTTTCTTACTTTCCAATTTAGCATTTGCCTGTAAATTCAAACTGATGCATTAGTTTTGATTTCCATTATCAATAAAGCAAGGGCCCACATTAGCCAGTGACAGTCCCAGCAACTCTGGAGGCTAATGCAACTGGAATTGCATAAGCCCAAAACTCTGAAGCCACCCTGGGCAACACAATGAGACTCCATCTCAAAACAAAGACAAACTCTGTATTTAGCCCTTTGCCATATCTGTCATCTTCCCAGAAAAGGAATGGTTTCACTTCCACCACCCTATTCTTCCTCTGCTATTGCTGATTCACACCTCTTTATAGGTCATAGCCCTCCAAACTCCATCATTTTGTTCACTTATATCCACCTAGACTCCCTTCAATTACCTCTTACATAAACCTATTTTTCAAGGCAGTTGAGTACTCAGAGCACAGGTTGTGAGCCAGGCTGCCTGGATCTGAATCCTGGTTCTGACATCTAGTAGCTACTAACTTTGAAACAAGTTTGGTGCCTCACTCTCCTTATCTGTAAAATAAGTATAGGAGCAGCACTCATCCTTCTGGGTTGTTGTGAAAATCAACTAATGTCTGGAAAGAATCCAGGTTAGTGCTTGGTATTTACAGCCAGAGCCAGGTAAAAATTTATCTTAATCTAAGAGAGAACCTAGGGACTGCTAAATGGGGGGGGGGGTGTCCCCAGGATAGGCTTGCCCCAATTAACTTCCTAACATAAAATACAAAACCTTAAGAATATACATTTTATTTTTCTTTTTTGTGCTGCTGGAGATTGAACCCAGTACCTCATGCATTCTCAGCAAACACTCCATGATTGAGTCACATCCCTAGCCTAAATAGATGCACTACTATGGAAAGGGAGTACATAGCTTTTAAAAGGGTACATGACCCAGAAAATGTTAATCCACAAACTTCACTGTACAGGTACTGAGAGCATGACTGTAAGATTTTTTTTTTTTTTAACCAGGAACTGAACTCAGGACCTTGTGCTTATCAGGCAGGTGCCTTGCCATGACCCAAGCACAGGTCATGACTGTAGAGAGAAAAATATTTTTAATTGGTCCATACTTCATTAATCATTCTAATAATAAGCCCTTATTTACAGAATTATCTGGGTCAATAGCTGACATGGAAATGCAGGCTGTAAAACAGAATCACACCAGAGATAGGTACTGGAGTAAGAGATAAGTGATAAAACAATTTTTTCTCAATTATTGTCCTGAGAAGCCGAAAGGCCATAAATAACTACAAAAAGAAATGCAGAGAAAAGGGACAAGAAAGGGAAGAGGAGGAGGGAAGTAACATGTGCTGGTTAAGACAGCGCTCAGGATAGACTGTGAATCCAAATCCTAGGCCACTGGTAATGTGGGGAGGAACTCCTCTGACTTAAGAATAAAAGCACACAGTTTCTCAACTCTGATGTGCTTCGCTGAGTGTACAGGAACCCTCTTGCAAGAGTATGGATTAACGCCTTGCTTTCGTTGCCTCTGGAATCCAATTTTTGGGGGATCTGGACAAGTAAATTCATTCCTCACAATAAGTAACCTGTCTGAGACCACAAAAGCTGCCAATTACACAGGTAAATCTGCTCCAAGTGTAGTATAGGAACTTATTTTGAGCAAGCAGCATATTTTATTAAACCATTACTTTATGACAGTAGCATGCTAAGGTTTCTAAGCTTTAGACAATTTTCAAAATGCTTGTCAGGTATAGTGGCACATGCCTATACTTCTAGTAATCAACAGGCAAGATGACTGCCAAGTCTGAGGCCAGCCTGGGCAACACAGTAAATTAAGTTCAAGGTCAGCCTGAACTACATAAGACTCTGTCTAAAAAAAAAAAAAGCTTACCAATGGGCTAGTAACAATCAACATAACAATCAATGATATTTCTGTGTATAAGTTGCAAGACAGAGATTAACAAATCTAAAAAGGAAGGAGCCTCAGAGAACACATGACCTGACCTCCCAGTGATTCTCTCCAGATTTAGTCACTGAGAAGTAAATCGCTGCAAAGATCCCAACACTTGGCTTCCTGTTCCATATCTATTGGCTCTTTTACTCAACAAAGTAATTAGAGACAATGCACTATCAAAGATCCAAAATAGAGTCTCTTTCTCTTAAAAAAAAATTAAAAAGTACAAAACATTTAAAAAAGAAAAAAACACCACTTCTGCAAATCAGTTTCTCCCAGGAAGTCCAAGGGGTAACTACAAAGTAAATGTAGGAACCCATGAACTCTGCTCTTTGTTAAGCAACAAAATCAAATATTTGTTTCCTCCTTGAGGCATAATGTAACCATTAACTTTGTTAAAAATATAATACTTATTCTATTCATATAAAAGCTCAGATGAGGGGATTATTTGAGTGTTTCTGAGGTGTTACTGATAACCACTATAACTACACTGATCCTGCATGACTCAAAGCACTCATGCATCATCCACACGCAGGATCAAAAGTCTAACCTTGGCCCTCATGACCCTAAAACTAATGTGCTCCAGCAAACTTCATTCACCATTAAGTCCCAAAAGTACAAAGTACTCCCACCAGGCAGTTTAGTATGTACTTTTTATAGTCTAAATGACAATATCTAAATACATCTGAAAGCTCACAGAATTCTCATGTTCAAAGATTCTGGAATTCACTGATTGTCACCCCAGTCATTCTTCCTATCTGCCCAAAACCTGCTCCTTCATGGAGTCTGCCTGGCTGATCATCCTTCAACAGGGCCTGAGAGTCCCATGGGCTTTCATGTCCCTTACCTCATTCACCCTCTCTCCAATCCATGCTTGCAAGGTGTGGGAGTAGTGAGTTCCCCACCTAGATAACCAGGAGGTTGGACTTAGAGAAAGAAAATGATAACCTACCCCGGGCTGTCATATGGTGGTGGCTGCACCAGCAACATGTACAGAACTACCAGAATCTCAAAACAGCATTATTCTAAGGAATTTGCTGTATATCACTCAAAACATGAGTGCAGTATCCAGAATGTTTAAAACATTCAATTAATTGAATACTTACCACAGCTATTACAGGAATAAGCACTCCCAAGTTTCCTGCACTGCTAGAAGCCTAGAAAAGAACAGAACTGATGTCATTGGTGAGCATATGTTTTTTGTTGTTGTTGTTTTGGGTGTTTTTTTTTTTGTTTTTTAGGGTTTTGGTGGGGTTTTTTTGTTTTTTGGGGTTTGGGGGGGTTGGGGTTTTTTTGTTTGTTTGTTTGTTTGTTTGAGATAGGGCCCTGCTATGTAGCTCAGGCTGGCTGGCCTTGAACTCACTATGTATCCCAGGCTGGCTTGAACTCAAGCAATCCTCCTGACTTGGCCCCATGTTGCTTTTATTAAAAATAATGTGCTATATAAATCTGGAGTTCTCTAATCTAAAAGAAATGAAAGATGTACACAGAGAGAAGTATGAAGATACCCATCCAGGATTTTTTTTTTTGTGCTGAGGATTGAACCTAGGGTCTAATCCATGCCAGGCTCTACTACTGAGCTACACCCCCTAGCTCTAGCATAATGCTAATACCAAGAACTGGAATCAATTTAAATCATCAAATCAAATCAAAAATAAATCATTGATTATATAATCATCATACCATTAACAAAACAATTTTCTTAAAAACATAGTCACCTTAAAAAAGTCCCTACAGCAAATATTAAATCAGAATTTACAAGTATGCTATGATTCAAACTCAATTAGGTAATATGGATATGCATAAAGAGTTAAGGAGGAGATGTGTCAAGATGCACCAGTGGTTATCTGAGTAAAAGGATTATGGGTGCTTTTAATTACTTATAGGAATAGTTTTCTAAAAATAAACGGAAGTTCACTCAAAGTTAGGGAAAAGCTGGGTGGTACTTAGCAATAACCAAATAACTAGCTAGACACAAAAATGTTGCTACACTACAACAGATAATGATTTGTGAAAGTTCTGGAAGCATGGGTAAACATGTTCAATGCAGTTTCTGTATTTAAAATAGAGGCTGTAGCTGAGGGTGCTTTGTCACCACCATGGTCAGGCTCTTTCCTCAGTGCTTCGTGTGCATTAACTGCCAGTAAGGAGACTCACAGAGTAGCTTGCCAAAGCATACAGTCACTCAGCAGCAGGAGCAGAATTCTAAGCTGGATTTCCTGGAGCCCTTGACTATGGTGCTGCTCACTCCACTCTGAGAAACAATGGCCTCTGGGTTCCACAACGAAGTGAAACAACCAAGGTATCTTAGTTTAGTTTGTCACCCCAGCTTCTTGTCTTCAACAGGGTGGTTGAGTCAGCATCACATCAACGTTGGTCCAGGCTCCCCTTATTCTGAGAG
The DNA here is from genome assembly GCA_004027295.1 of Dolichotis patagonum. Classification (NCBI taxonomy): domain Eukaryota; kingdom Metazoa; phylum Chordata; class Mammalia; order Rodentia; family Caviidae; genus Dolichotis; species Dolichotis patagonum. Next base: position 21,656 of record PVJX010019180.1, read on the forward strand.
GTCTTAGCTCAGCAGGAAAACTCCAACTGCTCAATAAATACTTAAATAGAAACTACTTTGCAAACAACAGAAGTAATGGCTTTGTACCCAGTTAATACAAAAGGGGATCCCTGAGTTGCCTCCACAGCATAACCCCCGAGCCTGTGAAAGAAATACTGAATCCTGAGTCTTGGTACAGTAAAGAAATATGTAGCAAAAAGAGGCAAGGGAGAGGAAGCCCTTAACAGGTTATAGCCTCCACCTTCTCAAGAGCTTAGTACATCCCTGGACAGCTGGAAAATCCCTTTCACCCCAATGCCTAAGGTCCTGCTATAAATGGGATGTCTTGTATACTACAACGGCTCCATCTTGGAACTTGAAAAATTTATCACAAAATCACTGTCAGAGAGTCCAGCAAAACAAGGCTGTTCTGCTGGGACCCACAGGGATTGGGATCCCTTTTTGCATGTACTATTTCCTCTTTACCAAGACTTTCCATGGAGGATTCCTTCATGCAGCTGTGAACTCCTCAGAGGGGAAATTTCTGACCAGCCCAATCTAAAGTGCCTCTCCCTGTACTGTCCTATTCTATTTGTCCATGAAATTCCACAAGCAGGACCCTGTCTAATTCACATTCTGTAACCCCTTCACCTGGAAGAGGGCTGGGTCAAATTCCAACCACTAGTTGTTTCTATCAATAATTTCAAAGCACAGTCTGTTCATTCATGTATTGGTTACACCTGCTTTTAGCTACCACAGTTAAGCTAAGAGTTACAAAAGAGATTCTTTTAGGCCTACAGAGCCTAAAATTTTCCTGAGAGGTCTTAGCTCAGCAGGAAAACTCCAACTGCTCAATAAATACTTAAATAGAAACTACTTTGCAATCCGGCCCTTTACAGAAATGATGGCTGACCTGAGCTACAATACCTCACACATGATAAGTTTCTAGTAACTATCTGAGGAAGAAGAGTAAAAGGAAACAACCTAAGATGAAAGTAGAGATCTATTAAATTGCCTGGTTCCCATATTGGGGTAAGAGACCTCCACTCCTCCGTCTTAACCTACTCACCCCATATAGAAGACATAACTTTTTGTTTGTCTTTGAGGACCTGTCTTCCTTGGACAATCTGTGAGACTGGATCAAATCTGGTCCTTTTCATGTCACTATGTTCCAATGATAGACCCTTAAAAGCCTTGCTAGGCCTAGCCACAGCCCTTCCTTTCATCCCCAGTTTCCTGAGGATGACAGAAAGGAAAGGGAGTCCCAGGAGAAAGCCCACGCTAGGCTGCTATCATCTTGTCACCTAGATTGGGGGAGGTGGCAGCCATGAATAAAATGCAACCTTGTATGAAAGCTGTTCATCCTGGAGATGAACAGCAGTCATCTCCAGATGCATTTAAATCACTAGCAAACAAAGTGTCACATTTCAACCAAGATGGTGCCTCAAATCTTCAGCTCTGACCACCAAGGAAAAAGTTGCTAACAGAGATAGGGCCCACTGACTCCTCCTTCCTACCTTTAGGGCAGGCCCCTTCTCACTCGCCCTCTCGCTGGCTCTCTTCCCCTCCAGCCCCAGCTGCACGAACAACTCCAGCAGGTTCATGAGCAGCTCGTCCACAAGATGCTCCTCCTGGATGTTAGCCGCGATGTTGGCCAGGGCATTAATCACCGCCAGGGAGCAGTGCCTGATGAGGAAGGAGCAAAGTAACAGCCACTGCTAGACTCTCAATTGTGTCCAGGGGAAGGTGTTGCAGTGGTGAAGCAAGTGGACTCCAGATGCGCCCAGCTGCCTCATCACATTGCTATCTCAGTGCTACCTGTGAACCAAAGAGCCCTCAAGGGTGATGAACATGCCATCTACATGACAAACGGGCCCTAAAAGAAAGTGAACTGTTACAAAAAATGACTGTGGTCCTCCCTCCTGAGGTGCAGTGAGGGCCTTTCGGGATCTCAGTTTCAGGAATCTACATACCAGGGATCTGTGAAGGGCTCAAAATAATTCCCTCTGAATGTCAAGGGTCTACTACACAGCTGAACATAAAAGTACTTATTCCCTGGCAATTTCTTCTGGGCCCTACTTTCCCTCTCAAATACAGAAATGCCTTAATTCACCATTCATAACCCATAAAAGCTGATGATCAGCTTCTCCCCAATGCCTTGGTCAGGTGATTTTAGTATTAACTCACATAGAACACTCAGGAAGTGCTCCAGAGTCTGGGGACCAGCTGCCTCAGGATTATGCTCAACCTCCAGTAAACACCTGAAATGAAGCTGGTATTGATCCTGCAGCCAGATAATTGTGAATCATCAAGGCTCACTAAGCTTCTGGGGCCCTGGAGGCAGCCAGACTCTGTCACATCCATGTTGCATAACCCTGAATGAGTTGTTAAGCCTTTAAGCCTTAGTTTTTTCCTAAGAAAAACAAGGATAGTAATTCTCTCTCCATAGGCAGAAGTTTTAAATAGCATATGACACACTACGCAAACTACCTAATCCTTGAAATCAAAGAGCAAATGGTAGCCATAACAAAAGGCCATTCCCTTCCCACTTAGGTAGACACTTGGCAGGTCAAGGGCAAACAAAGGTCAGCAAATGCTTCCACTAGTAAGGCAGAGGATAATCACTTTTGATGGCAATAAGAGACAGGCTTTATGGAAGAAGAGACAATTTGAGCCTGAAGTTGAAGAACTGGTAGAAAAGAGAACAGGAGGTACTGCACACAGCAAAAGTAAGGAGCATCAAGATGGACATGAGGGGTCACAGAGGGAGCTGGCACAAGCAAAGACAAAGAGCAGGCAGTGCCAGAGCAAGGATGCCCAGCAGACAACTCTCAGAGCAAGGAGGCAATGTAGGGGTAAAGATGTTTCAACCTAAGTGTTAGTTCTATTGCAGAAACCAGGACAGAAAGAAGGAAGAAGAGGTGAACTTGGCTAGGTTCCCAAATCAGTCCTTACACTGCTGAAATAGGTTGGGCTCAAAACAGTGGCAGTGGGAAGGCAATGAAGCATAATCATCCCCTACTATCCACAGAAGACTGGTTCCCAGACCCCCACAGATACCAAAATCTGAGGACACCCAAGTCCCTTATACAAACTGGTACAGTATTTCCATAAAGCCTAGGTACATTCCTTGGACAATTTAAATCATCTTGAGATTACAAGGGCCAGGGATTTAGCTCAGTGGCTTAAGCGCCTGCCTGGCAAGCGTGAGGTCGTGAGTTTGATCCCCGGTACCAAAAAAAAAAAAAAAAAAAGAGATTACCTATAATACCTAGCACAATGGACATGCTATGCAAATACTTGTTATGGTATATTGTTTAGGGAATAATGACAAGAAAAAGTCTCTACATGTTCAGTACAGATAGAGGTTTTTTACCCCTACAAATATTTCACTCTATGGGTGGTCATAATCCTGTTCTCCAGACCAGTAAATTGAGTTGGAGAGAATCTCAGAGAATGCCCTGGATTTAACAGTCAAGCAGGGAAAAGTTCAGTGAGCGAGAACAGTAACAAAGGGGCTGGCTTTTTCTGTCAACTTTCTACCTTTGTTTGCCTTTTCTTCCTGTCTTCTCATTCAGGGACCTGACAAGTGCTTGTGAGATCTTCTAAACATGGAGATGTGTCCCTTCCTCTAGGCATTTCCAGGTAAAAACAAAGAACAAAGAAACATCCCTCAGCTATCAGGAAAAGACTTCATACAAATATAGGATGTTCAAGGATATAAAAATTTTATTTCTTTAGACCCTCCAAATCCTACCTCTCTGAACCAATAAGGAAAGCATCAAAAATTCTTTCAGATACACAGACTTTAGGTTATAGAATGAAGCACTTACTGCCAGAAAAACTAGAAAACTACCTAACATTTAAGTTTGGGGCTGGTTAGATAAACCTTGACAGAGCTACATAATGATACACCATGTAGCCACTGAAGGGTCACTCAGGGGAACACTTATGGCACAGTCGATGTGTCACTCCACAGAGGCTGGTCTCTTGGTCATGCAGTATAAACCTGTTCAGAAAGGGAGGGGTGGGGAACGGGGGTACGTGTAGAGATGCCCAGTGGTTAGCTCTCTCAGATAGCCACATGTGGGTTTTCATTTCCCACCTTGTGTGTACAAAGATTTGTAAAGCATACAGTGCTTTTATGAGCAAGAAAACTCAGTTCAAAGACATTCTGAAGGGAGTTAAATGCTGTCAGGATCCAAAATGACAGTGAAATATAGAAGAATTACCTGTAACCATGGTCTTTGTAATCTTTGGTGGCTGAATACACAACTGAGCTGGCCTTCACGCTGATCTGCTGGAAGAGATTCCATACTTCCTGATAAATGTATTGCTGGAAGAGAGCAAGAAGCACTGTCACCTTACAATGATTCCTTCACTAGGCCTCTTCCAGAACACAGAGAAGGCCCCTCTTGTTATCATCCAGAGGGAAAGCTCTGGAATCCTGGGCCATAAAACACCATCGGAGGCATTCATTTCCAATGGTTTAAGCAAATCTCAAAAGCTAAAAGGGAAGCATTTCGATTTAATTCCTATTTATGTCAAGATACTAGTTAGAACATGCTTTTCCTAAGCATTCATGGAACCACTACACTATTCTCACTGTTCAGTATTGAAATAGTTGATAGCATTTAGCTCAGCTGCAAGACAAATTTACTCTGTAATTTTCCATTTCTTGGAAGATTAAGGAGGCTTGCACAGGGTTTTATGTCTCTGGTCTCACTGCAGGGCCCTTTCTTACATTTCCAGTGATAACCAAGCAGCCCAGCTGATCAATGATGAGTACATCCAGAGGCGAGGGAGGCTGGCAGAACTTCTGCTGCAGGATCTGCAGAATTGGCTCCATGACCTTTGGGGTGTCCCTCAAAGCCACTGCAATATGTCCCAAGGCACGGATGGTATGGTCAGGAATCAAGTGTGCATCCCTACAGTAAGAAGAACACAGTTGTCTTAGGAACAGTCCTCTGGCATGCAGTAGTAAAATAAAACCCAGGGGTAATGGTGTAGACCTTAATTTCACCATAGTCTTGAAGAAACATTCATCTGAAAATGACAGCCCAGGGCTTTTAATCAGCAAAAAACACAAAGCCCAGGCACTATGCTAGAGGACAAAGATTTTTCTCTACTCTTAAACAATGGTTCAAGGTATACAGTCTAAGGTAGGTTATACCTCAAACCTATGAGAAACTCAGCAAAAGATGCAGATATACAAAATGTCAGGTGTCCCACTGAGCCTACAGGATGTCCCTGAGGGATAGGAAGAACATACTTGTCACTTTCCTGGGAGATGTAGAGCCGGTTGGACAGGCTGGCCAGGAAGGCCTCCACAATCACTGGATCTACTGTCAAGCCAGCCTTCAGGCATCTGAGCAGTGACAAAACCCACATGACATTAGGTATCAGAACAGTGAGATGGAGATTTTCAGTTTTATTTTTCCTTTTCCTACAACACTGAAAGAATGACTCTCAAATTTCTACCCCAAAAATTTGAATAGAAAATTATTATACAGAATGCAAAGAACTGCTGCAGATTTTATCTACTTAATAAATATCTAAGCCAGAAACAATAACTTCAAAATTTTGCTCAGAACAGTTTTCTTCAGAGTATCTTGCTTGCCCAAATTCCAATTTTAAATTTCTCATACTGTTCCTTAACAAAGTTATATACATAGGCGCATTCAGGATAGAGCTCAGTGTGAAGGCCCTGGGTTCAAGCCCTACCAGTGGCTGGGGGGGGCGGGGCGCTTTCAACGTAACACTTTAAAATTATAAATTCCCTTATTTTGTAATAGTCTCTGTCTCAAACACCATTTTCCTGCCTCCCAGGTCAGGCCTCCCTCTACTCTGCCTCCCACCTGCAGATGTTGTCAATGGCGATGTCCCGGAGCTGCTCATACATGGAGGGTTGGCTCTTCTTGCCCGACATGACATTCAAGGTAGACTCGGAATGCTCATTGGTGACACTGATTTTTATATCATTGCCAGCAACTAAATGTAAAAGTTAAATCTGTGTCTGATTAAGCTTGTACTTTCTATCCCCTTCTTTGTTGTCCAAAAACCTTTTAGCCTGTAAAAGCAAGCTCTCTAAAAAAATCTGATCAAATACTTAAAAAATAAGACCAACAGGAAAGATGAAAGGATGTGTTTAAGTGAGAAGAATCCTTAGTTTACAAAATGATCAACAGGTAAAAGCAGCAATTTCTTAATAAATCATTCAGAAATACTGACAAGTACCCACATGAATATAGCTCTGATAGTCCTACCTTAGGAATGATCTAACTATCATGCAAAAAGCAGGTAAAGATGGGATCTCCTCCCCACTATGAAGCCTGGGGAAAGTCAACTGCTCTGAGTTTGGGTTTCTTCATCTGAAAGGAAAAAGTAAACATGCCCACCTTCACAGGATCATGGGTAGGATGAGTGGAACTATATTACTACCTCTGGCACACAGAAAATTTTTAATGGGGATTCTTGTTACATCATCAAATCTCCTCTAAGCCCATGTCCTCTCACAGGGCGATGGGGACCAGATGGGGACCAGATGAAGCTATGCACATGAAGCTAGCAGTAAGGCATGCAAGACTTACACTTACATCACAGTGAAAGAAGATGCCAACAAAAAAATGGTAACTGGAGAGCAAGATGGGGAATGCAGAGAGAGAAAAGATCTGGAACCCAGGGAAGAGGGAACATTTAGGGAAAGACACAAGGAATGGGGAGGAGGAGGAATGAGCCCAATTACAGTCACAGAACGTGTATGGGTACACACTCATGGGGGCCCTTTTTGGGGCCTTATGAGCAACACAAGGACTAAATGCCATCGATAAGACCCTAGCTGTAGTCATCTATTACCTGTATGGTACTGACTGTGGTACTTATAGAGCTTCACCAGCACTGGGGATGGGATGACCAGGAAGTCTCTCAAGGATGGCGTAACAGAATGCACCACCATCGGGAACCTCTCACACAGGCGTCCCAAACCCTGCAACATACATCAATCCATCATGCAGCCCAGCAGGATCTATCTAAGGATAGTCCAAATCCTGATATATTCAACCTTACAATTTCCAAGTTTGACGAAACTTCTAAGGTCAAAGCTCCTGGAGGCCACTTGCCCAAGAGGCAGGCAGGAAAGAAGGATGGTGTTAACTCTTCTCCAACCAAAGTAAATACATATCATTAAAGTGTCTTCATTTCTTTTGGAAATAAGGAGAAAAGGTACAATATATGCTTTTTAAATAATAGGGAGATGTAATGGCAGTATGATTTGCATCAAGGAAAGAGTCTCAGCAGAATAGAACTAAGCATTGTAGACAAAGATATCTTTCCATGATGCCCTTAAGCCTATGTCCATAGCCATTTACCTACTGGCCTTAGGCACTGTCCTGCAGATTCGAGGCAGTCTCATAACAAAGAAGGACTTGCTTCTTTCAAGGCCAGCTGCTTCTGCACACCACTTATAGAAATCCCTGCACCCTGTAGGGGGCACCCCATGCTCAGTGATGAATTGTGTCCAAAGCAGGCTCTAGTCAAAGTTCATAAGAACTCAGACTACACGATCCTTAGTCTCTGCTGTTGGCGAACAAACCACAGCCTGAGCAACATGGTAAGCAGGATACCCTGAAGATGGGAATCAGTGTCTCAAGCATCAGGGACTGACCTGTAAGCAACACATAAGCAAGGGCAAATGTGCAATGATGACTTTGCTGGATGTCTTGGACTGCAGTTTCTCAGATAACTTGACGCAAAGATTTTCAGCACCTTAGTTCAAAATCAGAGGGTAAAAATGATAGGCAAAGTTCAATGTTTACCAAAAATTTATCCCTGTTTAATCACATAATTCAATTTAACTTGAGACATACGTGTTGCAGGTTTATTAATATCAAGAGACCACACCAGAAGAAGTCTGAAGGCAAGCATCCTTACACTGTATGTTGCTACTCTCTACTGGCCCTAAACCCTTTTGTCCCAGTGTTTCACTCTGCAAGAATGCTTTCTATTCCACTCCTCCCCTGGATATACCCTTCATCCTCCAGCCCTGAGCCTTAAGAACCAACAAGAAGCAGCAAAGAGAACATACAGCCCTGCAACCTTAGACATTTCCCCTCCTCCCAGTGTCCCCTACTGTAAAGTAGGATAGCACATGTCCAGGTTACAGCAAGAGCTGATGCTCAGCGCTGCATGTGCCCAGGAAGTGGCCATTTCTAATGTAACTGCCTGTGCTACTAACAAAGCCCCACATTCTACAAGTCATTTTGGGTAGAAACACACTAGGACATGCCCAGAGCCCACAGAGGAAGGAAAGCAGTTTGGCTTTGTGCAGTACCAGGGGTACAGCTCAGGCTCACCCTGCTCATCCTTCACAGCCCACACCATGAGGTCCACGCAGGCAGCATTTGCCTGGCAACGCAGTTTGAGGGGGCTCAGTTCATTGTGGATCCGATCTGCATCGTGTAGAATTTTTTGGAGCTCCCCTTGGCTTGTGTTGAACTGTTCCAGCACAAAATCATGAATTTCTTTCACAAAAGAAGTAGGGAGGTCTACAGCAAAGAGAGCAGGTACCAAAGTTGAAACAAAATTGTACCAGAAAATAGGCAGTGGCTGTCAATGGCTATGGTCTTTCCCTCTTTAATAAAAAGAAGAGTAATATTTGATGCTAGCTATTACAGTTCCAAGAACACCTTCTGGGAAGAGTTTGGACATACTTCTGTGGACATACTTCTACATGCATACTACCCAGCATGGGTAGTATGATAATTTCCCAGGAAAGTCAAAGCCAAGCTTTATTTCTGTGAGTTTTTGTTGGTGGTTATACTGTTTTTGACTGTGCTGGGGATTAAACCTAAAGCCTCATGCATGCTAGGGAAGCATCCTATCACTTTTTATCTTCAGGTTGTAACCAGTTTTTGCCCTGATCTTGTTACTGACAACTTATTCTTTTTCACATCACAAAATTTTTCCTATTGTCAGTGGAGCCAGTTTTCATAATGATACATCCATTTTATATGTTTTTATATACTCAGGTTTTAGTATATTGCTTATAATTCCAGCACTTGAGTGGTGCATACCTGTAATCACAACAGGATTGCCATGAGTTTGAGCCCAGGTTGGACTACATACTGAGTTCAAGGCCAGCCTGAACTACACAGTGATACCCTATCTAAAAAAAAAAGGAAGAAGAAGAAGGAGGAGGAGGAGGTAGAAGAAGAGAAGGAGGGGGAAGAGGAGGAGGAGGAGAGGAAGAAAAAGAAATCATTGACAGTACTAGATCACAAGATGATCATGGACAGATTTTTTTTGTCCTTAGTTTTCCCCCAGCTTTCAGTTATGTGACCACATTGCTCACCTGTGGAATACTTTGCTTTTGTTTTTGTTTTTTTGAGACAAGCCTCACTATGTTGCCCAGGCTAGTGCTGAACTCTTGGATTCAAGTCATTCCCCTCACAAGTGGCTAGAAGTATTCACATATGCCAATGCACTTAGCAAATACCTATAACTGTGTCAGGATTCCTACCTCCATACTTATATAAGCAGCTGCCAATATTCCTCACCTTTCATGTAATAAAGAGTATCACGCAACATTTTGAACATGGTCAGGTAAACGGGATCACTGAAGGTTGTATAGTAGAGATCAACACTGGGGTTGGCCTGCAAAGGAAACAAACATATGACTACAGACCAAAAACTCTTATGAGTGCCTTTGGCCTTGCATGTGGAGGCCAAGCCAGGTAACTCTTACATTCACAATTTAGCAATCTAAACAGAGCAACTATTTATCACGACTCATCACTTAGACACTTTAATTCTCTTCATCCCCTTAAGCATCAGGCGTGCATCCTCAAAGAAGAACAGTCCTTGGATAGCAGCAAGTTCACCATCATCAGCCAGAACAAGGACATGGGAAGTGGAGGAGGTGAGAAGTTACAAACAAGCCACTAGTAAGGATTCAACCCTGTTCACCACTCTGAAGGCGAACACTACAGCCAGAATATCTTCAAATTCACATCATATTCTATAATTAAAACTCATTTTAAATTATTTTTCAACAATCTAACCTAACATACATCACTGGGGAAATTTTTCACAGAAGGTCTAATGACTTAAGAGGCAGTTCGTAGTGTTTGTACATTGCCAGTTTAAAGAGGCTGGAGACTGGTAGGGCCAGAAGGAGTATGGTGTGTGAGATTGGTGGAGGGTGAATCCTAAGGAGGGGAAGGAGTCACTTGAAGAATATGAAAATGATGCGGAAGGTATGAGTGACATCAGCCTTCTGGTAAGCACTAATATAAGAGCTCTCATTAAGCATTATCAAAGGGATCTGAAAATAATGTCCTTTTCTTTTAAAGCAGTGGCAAAGTTTATTTGAAAAAGTAAATCTGAAGAATGAGGGAGAAACTGGCTCTGTAGAGTGAGCTTGGGCTGAGTAAAAGAAGAAAGCGCAAGATAAAAAACACCATGGAGAAAGCAGGGTGGGCTATCATGAGGAAAGTCACAATAGCCAAATTATGTCTTCTTAAACATCGTCTCACACACTCCTCACAAGAACCTTGAGGGGCAAAGATGAAATATGAAGACTGGAAGAGGGGAGAGACGCTCACAGGTCTGACTCTGCAAGCTAAGATAATAAGTATGAAGCGTGAGCGCTTTGGAGTTCCACATCCACATGCAGCTCCTTAGTCAACATCAACCCAGAGGAAACCACACCCAGCATATACATTGACATATGCCCACAGTTTGCTGGCAGTAGGTGCAAGGCAGCAGGTAAAACAGTCTATAGCAGTGGTTACAAACGTATGGCATGCGCGCCACAGTGGGCTGTTTGTACCACTGAAAGCTCTAAAAGGTTTGGCATCACTGATCTATAGCATGCAATGGTCCCTAGGATTTCCCTCCTTGCTTCATACCTCGCCCCCAACCGTATTAAGAACTATGCATTTCAGAATAAGGATGGAAAACCCACACTAGATTTAAATAAGAAATCTAGGCCCAGTACACACCCATGGCAATAATCAGCCTGGCAAACAACCACCTCTCTGGATCTTCACACTCAAAAGATTTGACTCAAATGTTCACTGAGACTGTAGGACTTTCAGCACACACACACCTAAGGTTTTCACAAGTACATAAAACTGTGAGCCTTGGTTCCAAATATGTTACAGACAAAAGTTACCCACACATACATCACTTCCAATTAGAAGCAAGGGCTTGTATGTGCCTACAAGGTGCAGTTGTCAGCCTGCAGAGGCAGCTTTGGAAGTACCAAAAGAACCAAGAAGATTAAAGTAAGTCAGAAAGACCTTTCTGGACTTCCAGATCCCAGTCCCACATGGGCATCTTAGTTAGCTCCCATGAACCTCTACCTTCTAGCTACGGAAGGACACATGGAAAACTGGTCAGAAGCACTGTGAGGTATTTAAAAGAGCCAGAGATTATGCAGGTGCTCTGGTGGCAGGTATATTATTACTACATAGGACTGTGATTATGCTAAGCTGAAAACTCACTGCTAAACGCTTTTAACTACAACCCGTACATGAACTTTTCCATTTTCTCCCTGCAGATGTTTAAATCAGGCTAATTTAGTGGCAATACCCTCAGAAGCAACATACCTCCATCACACTGGCTATAACAGTATCCAAGGATTTGAGGACGGGTTCCTCAACAATCTTCTTCACCTGTCAGGGAGACAAAGCCTTATGAAGCAAATGACACAATGAGACAGGAACCCTAGTTCCTTCCATCAAAGGACACATCATTTTGACATAAATCTGTAGACCTGTAGTAGGTCTACAGATGTAGCTCAGTGGTAACCATGTGCTTAACAAGTCCAAGGCTATGGGTTCAATGCCCAGCATTTAAAAAAAAAAAGTGAAGAAAAATGTGACATAAACAATAGGCCAATGACATACATAACCTTAAACCACATGCACAAAATGCTCTAATTCCTGGTATCACTTTGCTTACCCTAATAGAAATGACATTAAAAAACAAAGCAAAAGAACCAATGCTCCCAAATTTCTTGACATTTGGTTTTCATCTCCAGGATGTGGAAGTGTTCAGACCTTAGGCACTGCTAACATTTCATGTTCTCAAAGGTAACATGTACAACTCCCACGTGCTCCCCACCTCAACATCCAGAATACTCTCAAAGCCAGTCTTCAGGCACTAATGTAACAATTCCTCCCTCTTCTCTAGGGCCCTGTGCACTAACTTGTCCAACTACTAGATACTCAAACTGGAGCACAAACCACAATTTTTTTTGGAGGGGGCATGCTAAAGATCAAACCTATGGGCCTGGCCATGCTAAGTTAGTGCTCCACCACTACCGTATATCCCTAGCCCTAAAACTTATGTACCTACTTATGTTTTTTTTTTTTAATTTAAGCTATAAGATCTTGCTATCTAACCCAGGCTGGCATTGAACTCCCAACTCCCTGAGACTACAGATACATGCCACCGGGTCCAAATAAGTCTCTAACAGAAGCAATTTCCTTTTACCTGTTCTCTGCACTACATTTAGTATAAGAATAAACTCTTTAGTCAAATGCAGAACTATTCAATAAATAATACCCCATCCCTGCAACTGTTAATATTTGACAAAGGTCATTTCCAAAATTTGTAGATAAGGATTATATACCAGACTAAGAAATGAAAAACTGTCTACAAGAAACATCTGAACTTAAGGTATCCTAGAAAAAATATAATTGCTTCAACAAAGAATCTGAAACATCAATCCTCAATCAGGATTTCTAACACAGGAAAAAAAAAAGATTTCTGACATAGCACTAGGAAGATTCAGCTAAAACCACTAATCTGTCTGGAACATCAACACTGAGAAGCAGTTTAGAGAGTCTTCCTTCTCGACAGCAACTTTAGAAATATCCTTAGACCACTGGATAATTAATTATGGTTCCATCCTCATTAGTTATCCTCAGTGTATTTTTTGTTTTGTTTTTTGTTTTGTTTTGTGACATTAGGCCCTAAAGTGGTAGGCAAACTCTACCACTGAGCTACACCCTCACCCTATCTCCTAAGTTTTAATGTCTTCTTACATCTTCAACCTAATAAAGTCATTCTCTGAATGATTTTATTCACCTTCACAAAGCAGAAAGGCTGGCCTCTCCAGCACATGTTCCATTTTTCAGTGTTGTTCTCATTTCCAAAACAGAAAATCCAATCATTAGAATCTGTCCATATGCTGTTGTCAATAATGAAGCCTATTTGAAACATTCAGCTCTCTCATAACAACTTCAAAGCCCCTGAATACGACCATTTCAGGACTCAGAAACAGTACCAATCCCTTCTCTCATGTTACCTCAAAAGTTATCCAAAGGTCCCAAAATATGAAAAACTTAGGTTCTGTATTAATCCAAATAGAGCAACTCTTGAGAATCAGATATAAATCTACTGGATTGAGCCAGACATAGCATATTCATGATGAACTTGAGAATTTCATTCTTTCCCTCCCCTCTCCTCCCTTCCTTTCCTTTCCTTTTCTTTCCTTTCATTCCCTTTCCTCCTCTCCCCTCCCCTCTCTCCTCTCCCTTCTCCTCTTTCCCCTCCCCCCCCCTTTCTCA
>PVJX010019181.1:0-35303 GCA_004027295.1 Dolichotis patagonum
TTATATAAGGTGATTAAAAAGGAAGTAACAACAACAAAACAGATCAATAAGGTACTGAGCAAGCTGAAACATGATATAACTAAACAGATAATGTACTTAAAAAGCAAAAGGAGGAAAAGAAAATGCGCTAAAGGATATAACAGCATGTATGTTTAAGTGTGTGGGATTGATAACCATATTACCAAGTTTTTGTTGGATCCTTGAACAGAACTGTTTACAGCCTCACTGTTTGTTCACTTTGTATGCCTTAATTTTGTAACATGAACAACTATTTCTAAGAAGACAATATGTAATTTATCAAGTAGTGATTTCTTAATTTTTTTTAAATTCTGTATTATTTCTACCCTTTTTTCTGTTTTGCTTTTTTTCTCTTTAAATAAAATTTAAAAAATATTTTAAAAAACAGGGAAAGGGGCAATTTTGGTCAACAGGGTATCAATTGCAAACCTGTTCTACAAGAATAGACATAGAAAGATACAAATGCATTGAGATAAAGTTTATTAGAAAACTGCATTAGAAATTCAGTTTTTAACAGGTTGCTATAAAACAGAATTTTGTCAGGCTTGATCCTTAGGTTAGTGAATTTAATTTCCTTGATATGAAAAGTAACCTACATAAGATAATTTCATGGTAGTACTAAATAACAATATTTAAAAAATTTTTAAATGACAGTTGGGTATGTGGTTCAATGGTAGAATTCTTGCCTACACATATACAAAGCTCTAGGCTCAATTCCCAGCACTGCAAAAAATTTTTAAGCGAATTTTATGTAACATAAGAGGGATTTCTGAGTGAATTAATACTTTGAATAATGACAGGGTCTTGCTATGCAGTTCAGTCCGACCTTGAACTCACAGCAATCCTTCTGCCTCAGCCTCCCAAGTGCTAGGATTACAGGTGTGTGCCATCACGCCTGAGCTCAATACTTTTTAAATATTTGGAAATGTAACTATTTTGAATGAATCCTGAGTAAAATTTGTGAATTTTGTCAATAGGTGACTGTTGTAAGTATTCTGAATATTTCAAGATTTTTTTTTTTTTTTTTTTTTGCGGTACTGGGGATCGAACTCACGACCTCACACTTGCCAGGCAGGCGCTTATGCCACTGAGCTAAATCCCCAGCCCTAATATTTCAAGATTGAAAACACACACATGCATACTTCTGTTTCTAAGAGGAATAATTTTAAGATTACCAAAAGTTACAATATTTTCTTAATATACATAGTACAAGAAAAAAGGTTAAATATAATTTACATATAAATATACATGGAAATATTAATAAAAATAGCAAAGCTGATAACTAAACATACTTTATCAAAGCATTATTATATACAGCATTTAAACACTATCACATAGCCTTAATTATTTTTCCTTAAATGCCAGTCATTTGGAAATAACGGATATTTAAATAAAGCACAATATCAAGTTGTACTTAATAAATCCTGTTTCATAACCAAAGTTTTTTGTTTTGTTGTTTTGTATCAGGAGTTGAACTCAGGACCTTGTGCTTGTCAAGCAGGCACGGTGTCACTGAGCTAAATTCCCAGACCCACAACCAAAGTTTTTAAATGGTCATTTTCACCCAGTTTTAATTTTAAAATTTATCATAGAGGAGCTACATTCTTTTTCCTGCTGAATATTTGCCAGTGACAGAAAAAGTGCATTTTTAGTCTCTGAAACAACTTCTATATTATGGATTCAAGGTAGAAATAAAACAGCTGAAGCCTGATGTAATAATTTTCAGCAACAATAAATTAAAAAATAAAAGGGAAAATATATCAAGACCACCTTTAGTATTTCCTGGACATGAAGAGCATCATTTAGAAAGCCCTGAATACTATATATTAAGAAAATTTTAAAATATTTTTAAATAAAATAATGTAATTCTTCAAAATATCCTTGGTAATCTATATTCACACCTGAAGAAACTCATTTAGTGAAAAACAATGTCTTTTCACTAAAACGTGAACTCGTACTTTTCATAATTGTTGAGTGATTTTGATAAAAATAAATTTTCTCAGGAAAAAATTTGCCAATTGGAGTATTTTCATTTTGATTTTAAAAAATGCATTTTCTCCAAAAGTAACGAATTTCAATCCATGGGCACAGGAACGTCCACTGACTTATGCAAGTGACAGCAAAGTATTATGCTCCTGGAAATGAGTGTTCTCACCAGCACAGCCTCAGGCAGCATCTGGAAGCCTTAATAAAACGTTAGATGCACAAGCAAATATCAGCGAACAGAACTGCGCATGCTGAACGCCTTCCTCACCCCTAAACACGTTTGCTCGAAGGGACTGCGCAGCAACGGTGCACGGCAGTCCTGTGACACCGCCTCGTGCCTCTTTCTAACCACTCGTTGAAACATGTTTGAATTTATATTTAAACTCAATGTCGTGTAATGGTGGCAAAATGCCCAAGCCTGCGCGGGACTGGTCCAAAGGAGGACATTTAACCTGGCTTCCCACAAGCTCCAGTTCAAAGTACAAAAGCATCAGGATCAAAAATTGCTTGATTTCTTGGACAGCAAATAATCTTCCAGGACATATGGTAGCTCCCGACCCGAAAGGCATGTAGTAGTACTTCAACTTGATTCCATTGCTGTAGAAAGTGGTCTTTGTCTTCCTGTTTTCATCTAGGTACCGATCATATTTAAAAGTCTGCCATAAAAACACAAAGGAAACAAATCGGTAAGCTACATTGCAAGGAATTTATCTTGCTTGATCTGGGAGTCACAAGAGTAATTTTCTTTTTTAATCCTCTCCATCAGCAATATAGCTGAAACCCGACACTGAATGTGAGAAGAATAACAGACAGGAAGGAGCTTAAGGAGAACTGGTGAACCAAGAAGGGCTTCAGACACCCTTTCTCCTGCCTGGAGTGAGTTCCTCAGTCAAGAGAACTACCAGGAACCATCCCATTCAGAAACTGAAAGTCAGAATACTAAACTCCAGTTTCATGGATTTGATAGCAGGAACTTTTTAAGGAAAAAGTAAAGATGCAAGTTTATTAGATGTCTTAAAATATAATATAGTAGACATGATGAGATGACAAACATTAGAACTAAAAATTAAAAATTCGTATAGCTATCCAAATTATCCCAATCATTTGAATATTTGATGTAATTAAGGGGACAACTTCCGTGGCCCCAGTGGTCAAATCAATTCTACAACTATAACTTCCCTTCTTATTTAGACCTCAGTTGATATCACCTGGATACTAAACTCTTTGACCTCAAGTCACTTACCAAAGGATCTGGGTAGATTTCTGGATCTAAGTGCATTAGCTGTGGATAAAGAGCTATGATGTCATCTTTGCGGATGTTGTAGGAACAATCCTCAAGGTGCAAAGTGAAATCCTCCTTAGCTGTCCGGATGTTCAGGGAGGCACTGGAAAGCCTCAGGGCCTCTTTGATGATACTGTCTAAATATTTTAAAAGAATAGAGAAAAAGGAAGGCAAAAAGAGACAGAATTCAAAGAAAGATGAAAAGGAGAGCAATTTACATATTTCAAGGTCACATAATAAAATGTCTGAAATACTTCTGGCAACTTATAACAAAGATTAACAAAAATAAGAAGCTGGCGAGATATAAACTGTTTTCCTGTGACCATTATGCTGTTCTGACTGATTCAACTGTGTCTGTGCATACATTTGCTCATCTGAGTTCATAATAACTGATAAAGATATAGTCTTGTGTGTCAATGGGAACTAGACTTCCACCATTTCACTTGAAAACTCTTCTTTTGAGGAGGGTCTCACTATGAAGTTCAGGCTGATCTTGAACTCATCATGTAGCCCAGGCTGGTCTCAACTCTCAATGATCCTCCTATCACAGCCTGCCGAGTGCCGGGATTACAGGTGTGCATCACTATGCCTGGAAATGACCTTATTTCTATATATCTAACAACTGGTAAAATTGGAAAAAATCAGGAACTAATTTGTATGTGAGTCATCCAATGTTTAGCAATTCTGAGACCTAATATATTGATAGCACTTTTATACAGAAATGATTTTTAGGATGTTTCATGCTAACAAGCACTCATTTTTATCTGTACCACACCCAGTGATATCTGGGTGATGAGTAAAGGCATAAAGAGGCAAAAAATAGTGAAACAAAAACATCAACAAAAACCAAAAGCACCTGGAGAATATAGAGATCTCATGAGAAGCCCAGCCTGGCTTGACAGCCTCTATTCATTAACTGTCATTTTTAGGTGTTCATAATATGGTAGGGTACAAGATTGCAAGTCAGCATTCCATTTGCAAGTAAGACAAGTAAAGTCCCAGAAGGGAAGTAACATATCTGAAGCCTCCCAGGTACCACTACAATCCAAGCTTCTTGGGAAATTCCCGTCCCTTCCAGTAAGATAGTCTGTCCCCCAAAGCAAGGCTTGGGTTCTTTCCTTCAGAGAAATTTCAGTTTTTTCTTAAAAAAAAAAAAGTTTTACTATAAACATACATTATGTTTGTATTTATATAAAATATAGAAAAGTGAAACATCGAGCCACCTTCAGTCCCACCCCCGACCCACACAGCTCTTTGAGGCTGATGGCGCTTCTCACCCCAGGCCTACTGCATGGCGATAAGCCATGTGCCCTTCTCACTGTCAAGCAGTGGTCAGGGAGACAGTGCACAGCGCGGGCTGGCAGCAGAGACCCAAGAGCCCCACACGGGTGCTGCCGTGGGCTCCCCGGCACTCCCAGGCAGCCCGTCCTCTGGTGCCTGCTTCCTCGCTGGCACAGAGACGGTAGTAACCCTCGGTCACAGGATCTCCGTGAGGACGGCGTGCGCCAAACCACGTGAAGCGCTTAGCGTTATTTCTTGAGATCAGAAGTTCTTGTCATATATGGGGGGCTGCTAATAGGACACGGTGAGTGAGCCCACCTAGGACTGGCAAGTCATTCAGTTGCATTTGATTGAGATGAATAGGTTTGCCTGCAAGGCTGAGGCGCTGACCGGCGTTCTCCAATGCCTTATTCACTTCTTCCGACGCTGCCTTCATCGCTTCAGGATTCCTAGTGAGAGTCAAGAGGAAAGAAAAGATTCAAACAAAATAATTTTCCCACACTCGGAGGTCTGCAAACAAACAGGCATTTCTCTTACTTTAACACTGTGGTCAAGAAAACGGGGAGGTTGCCAAAGGGGAATTCCCACCCCCTTTGTCCTCAGTTTTGGCAAGAATTGTCTTCAAGGGCTTTGCTAACTAAAACTTTGGTCGTACATCTATTAATCAATAACTCTAAGTAAGCATTAGCCAAACGAAGTGCCACAGTCAGGATGGATGTTATGTAAGTACAGCAAACTGAGTCCCAGAACTGTTT
The DNA here is from genome assembly GCA_004027295.1 of Dolichotis patagonum. Taxonomy (NCBI): domain Eukaryota; kingdom Metazoa; phylum Chordata; class Mammalia; order Rodentia; family Caviidae; genus Dolichotis; species Dolichotis patagonum. The sequence continues at coordinate 5,323 of PVJX010019181.1, forward strand.
GGAAAGTATTTGTGTGGCTGTCACAAAACACGGCCGTGCTTACCTTCATGGCATTAGGTCGGTGCTGCCTAGAACTTACTCGAGTCAAATAAATGGTGAGATGGCAGTTACTGAGGGAAAAGCACACCGTGCATGCGCAAGTGAACACGGCAGAGTGGCTGCACTGACTGGCGACTGCCTTTACGTGGCCGCGCTGACTGACGACTGCCTTTACGTGGCCGCGCTGACTGACGACTGCCTTTACGTGGCCGCGCTGACTGACGACTGCCTTTACGTGGCCGCGCTGACTGGCGACTGCCTTTACGTGGCCGCGCTGACTGGCGACTGCCTTTACGTGGCCGCGCTGACTGGCGACTGCCTTTACGTGGCCGCGCTGACTGGCGACTGCCTTTACGTGGCCGCGCTGACTGACGACTGTCTTTACGTCAACAGCCCCGCAAAACTACTTCCGTGACTATGTAAGCTGGGTGTGTGCGGGGCTGACTATTTAAGCTGGGTGTGTGCGGGGCTGACTATGTAAGCTGGGTGTGTGCGGCGCTGACCCAGGCTCGGCCTGTCACCCCAGGGGTCCGGAGCAGCCCCCCGCCCCCCCGCCTGCCTTTGCGGGGAGCGCTGCTCCGCTCTGCAGGCCCGGCCGAGCCCACGCGTCAGTCACAGCGGCGCCGCGGCGGGGCCGGTCCTGCGGCCTGTCCGCCTGGGCCGGGACCCCGGAAGGCGGGCCCCGCGCGGGCCTGCTGGCCGGTCACCTGATGGTCTGGAACAGGCTCCAGAAGGTGGCGGGGATGGTGTTGGCCTGCGAGGCCCAGAGCAGGGCCAGGTGCGTCTTGGCCTTCTCGGCGTCGTCGAAGGTGGACAGCGTGTCGTTGAGGTGCATGCGCAGGCTGATCAGCTCGGACACGCGCGCCCGCGCGCGCAGCCGCTCGTGGCCCAGGCCCTCGGCCAGCTTCTCCCGCGCGCGGTGCGCGCCTTTGAAGGCGCGGATGGGCAGGCCGGCCACCAGCGCCGGGAAGACCCTGTCGAACTCCTTGAAGTGGTGCAGGCTGCTCCGAATGAGGCCTCTCTGGGAGTCCTGCCTGGCGGGGTCCCTGCCGAAAAGCGTCAGGTAGCCGGCCTCGAACATGACGCGGTAGCAGAAGGCGTACAGGCCCTCGGTGGCCCAGGCCGCGGCCTGGCGTGCGGGGCGCCCCGGCGGCCGCAGGGTGACCTGCAGGTTCTCCATCATGGCCTGCGTGAGGGCGTCCAGCGCGTCGCCCTGCAGGGTCTTGGAGAACGTGTTCTGGATGTTCTCGGTGGTGTTGCCGTCGCTCGGGTGAATGCTCCTGTGTCCGAACGCCTGCAGCAAACGCAGTGCAGCAGAGGAGGAGGAGAGAAGCGGGCAGGCAGGGGACAGGTTAGGCGCCTCCACCGTCCGCACCTCTGTTGACAGAGCGGTGCCCGCGGGCCCTCCCCCGTGCAGCCGAGTCGCACCTAACTCTGCATGATGCTTCCCTGCACCCGTCCAGCCACCTGTTTCTCGTGCCACTTGCACGTGCTTGCAACTAATTCAGCACTAATCAGTAATCATTAGTTCTGTCTTGTACTCTTATAGACGCAGTTGAAGCAGACTTTAAGGCATTTGGTGGCAAAGACTATGTCGAACAATTATTTGAAGAAACCTAGTCAGAACTGTTCTCTCTATATTAGAGCACAGTTCTTAACAAAGTGGCCTGAGAGCCATAAACACAACTGTAGAATTTAAATTTTCCAGCCCACGCCCTTTGCATGGCATGTGCCGTTGCTGATGTGATGAGTTTGTGCCCGACCGTTTGGTACAGCGCCATCTGGCTCGGGAAAGCACGTATTTTGTATTTTGCACTCATTAACTAGTCAACAAATGACAAAGCTGTAACTATGATAAATTGTTTTACACTACTAAGCTGCTGTGTCTATTTTGATTTACTATGTTTTATGACTCTCCAAAATAGGGTAACTCAATAACTCTGTCCTACAATAAAGGAATATGAAAATTACTAAATGCACTTATATTTTAAAAAAAAACTAGGAAATGAACAGAATTCTGTATAAATGCAAACGGAGTTACCTTCGCAGAGGTTGTGTAGTGAAATTTTTTCCAGTCGAAATATTTTCCATGACACAGCACTTTGTGGTATGACAGGGAATTTGTAATGAAGTGCACGTATTTTCCCATTAGTTTGCAGGTAAAAACATGACCATGTTTCCTTTGATTTGCTCTGAGGAACTCCAGAGGATTGGCCCCAAATTCCAGCGCACAACCCAAGTATGGAATCAATCCATTCTCCAGAGGTGGCTCACCTATTTTCCTGGGAGACATAAATGTATGATACATTTGAAAAAATACATATTGAGTGTCTCTTTTACACCAGGTTTTAAAGTTCTATGCTGATGACAAACTATGAAATTCTGGTTTACAGATACTTCTTTTGTTCATGGGGCCATGCCATCTTACTAAAGTAATTGGTTTCATTAACCTAGCAACATGGTGTATTGGAGAAAATGAGTATTTAATTCATCCATCTGCCCATCCATGCATTCACCAAGCACTTACAGAATGTTTACTGTGTGCTAACCATTTTTCCCAGTGATAGAAGTAAAAGGATCAGCACTTACCATTGACAATGTCAGTACCTAATAAAGAAACTATCATTATTTGTTTTGTTACATTTACTAAATGCTAGCACTTTTAAATTCTAGATAACAATTTTTGTCTAAAATCATTAAAGTGTATAAATATAGAAAATCAAATTTATTGTTTAGTAATGAAGTTAAAAGAACATATATAAGTGAGCTAAAAGAAAATTTAAAGAGCTTTCCTTACCTTCTTCTCACTCCAAAAATGAGCCATAAACAGCAGCATACTGCTACAGCAATCCCCCAGACCAAACACACAGGCATCGTCATCATTTTGCAGATCTTGTGCAAACTCCTAAGGAGGAGAAGCTGTGATGAGACAGGGAAGGATATACCGGAGCAAAGACTCAAGCCAGACTCTTTATATACGTGGGACCCTGGTCCAGCAACTCGAACTTTAGTAAGTAAGGCAACTAATCATTTGTTCAACCAATTAGGAAAAAAAAAGAAGTAGTTTACTGTCCTTGAACTAAGTGCCTACTATCAGAAGAGGTTCCAAAACAATCAGAGACTTGCAATACTTGATAAGCTGAAGGTCTTCTCAAACATATGTTGACTTAACATTCAGACCTGGGGACAGCAGCGAATATGAAGGTGGGTACGTCTATAAAAAGAGCAAATAAATGGTCCAAGATAAACACAGCCAAGAAAGATTTAAAATATAATTTCAATAAAAGCAAGCATTTGCTCACCAAACCAACAATTTTATCTTGTTGCCTTGAAAGAACTAATTTCAATAATTTACCAAAAAGAGTACGATAAAGTTTAAAAGAAAAAAATGGTGAAATATTTCTCATTTCATGTTTTATTACTTTTGCAAAATCATAGATTTCTTACACAGATTGTAAGATGTTACCTAAAATCAGTAAGAAAGTATTCCATAGGAATGCATCTTCCAGCTAAGGGCACAATTTGTTTTAAGCATCCAAACTTTATGAATCATATTTGTAATTAGAATATATTTATTAATTTTTGTAATCATTAAAGTGGTATTTTTTTTTTCAAATTATATAAGACTAAAAGAACCAAATATTGGTAGAAAGTGAATGTCAATTTGTAATTTACATCCTATACTATTCCCACTCAGAGGCAACAATGGTAAACGTTTTGGCATACATCCTTCCAAACTTTATTTAACATCATTTTTGTTTTATTTTTTGCTGCGCTCCTGGTTGAAGCCAGAGTTTCATGTGCATACTTGGCAAGTGCTCCACCACTGAGCTTTGGCCGCTGCAGTCTTAGCCCACGTAATTCATATGCATATTATTTAGCATTTAGCATTATTTAGCATTTATTAAGCTCCAAGAACTCTTTGAAGATATTCTCGTTTTAGGAATTAAGATAGCCTTTTACTGTCATGGAGACTCTATTCCAGCAAGGAGACAGATGATAAAATATGTGTAAAGAATAAAATGAAATAGTAGGTACAGAGCTACTGTTGGAAGAGGGCAACTGTGGTGATCAGAGAGGTGATATTTGGGATCTAAATAACAAAAAAGGATTGCCCATGTGATCAGGGAGAGGATCAATAAATACAAAGGTCCTGATTCTTGATGAACTTGGAGGGCTGGGGATTTAGCTCAGTGGCACAAGCACCTGCCTGGCAAGCATGAGGTCATGAATTCAATCCCCAGTACCGAAACCCCAAAAAACAAGTAAACAAAAAAAGGACGAATTTGGTATGTCTAAGGGCTGTCAAGAAAGTAGAGCAGACTGGAACAGAATGAGGAAAGTTGATTAAGCTGTGCCAAAAAGATAGGCAAGAGCTAATTTATACAGGGGTGGTTGGAAAAGAGGAGAGAGGTTTCAAAGTGCAACAGGTCAGAATAGTATTTTAGACAGTTGAAGTTTGGGCGGTCTATTAGGAATCCCAGAGTCAGTTTCAAGTCGGCAATCCCATATAGAAGTCTGAAGCTAAAGAGAATGGTTAGCATCCATCATCATCTGGATGGTAGGTAATTAAAGCCAAGAGACCAGATCCTGTGAAAACACCTAATGAGAAATAAAGCCAAAGAAATAGACTCCAACACCAGTCCAGAGGGCAGTCATAGAAATTAGTCACGGGAAGAGATGGGTAAGGAAGAGTCAAGATAAAAACCCAGAGAGTACGGTATCACAGAAAAGAAAAAGCAGAATACGTTTGAAGAAAATGAGTGAGGAACTCCTCACCCACTACTCTGATGTCAGGTATGGTGACCAAGAGTGGACACTGGGCCTGACAACATGGAGATGGTCACATTTAAATGAAGATGACATTAAATACTATCATTATCAATATGCCCTTGGAATTCCACTGAATAAATGTAGTATGATGTATTTAACTGATTCCCTGTTGGTGGACATTTAGATTATAATATTCCTAATTTTGGCTGTAGTCTCTACAGGCCTGTTTCACAACATTTTGCCTCCTTAGAGACCACACATCTTTCATTGCATGATTTACGACCATAAACAATAGCGCTAATCATTGTATGGAAGCATATAGATTTCTCTCAGGATCTTTTTAGGTTTTTTAGTTATTTGTACACATTTAATATACAGAATTTCAACTATTTTCGTAATCAATATCTGTTTTGTGTGGCTCATATGGAACTGAAACTTTACGTGGCCAGTCACTGCACAGTATCACAGCCAGAAAAGATGCCAACGTAATACAGTATCCAAGTAATTAATCCTCTATGGTCACCTCCCAAGCAAACGAAAACAGACAAAAATGAAGAGAAGAGTGAGGCGGAACTCCCGATACTGCCTGCGCTGATGCCTGTGAACCTATAATTATGTCAAAGTGAAATCGCAATCAAAATGGTAAAGAAGGAACACATTCCTAGCCTCAGAAAAGCTCCGTTGTATCCTGTCTTCTTCATCTGCTTGCAGGATGCCAAGTGCTCTTTCAAATGAAACCTGATTGTTAGGCCTTTATCTAGAGTTATCTTTTCCTAACTTGTTCTTTCTACTCCTTCACTTACAATCTTTTTTTTTTTTCTATAAAAAAGAGACACACAGAAAAAGACAGGCCTGAAGCCAGGGGTGGCGGTGCACACCTGCACTCTCAGCACTCAGGAGACTGAGGCAGGAGGGTCACTGTGAGTTCAAGACCAGCCTCAACTACAACGAGAGAGAGAGCCAGCCAGACAGACATGGAGACAGTGAGACAGACAGACAAGAATGTGACTGTCGATATTTGTATTTTTTTCTTGTTACATATGGTTGACGCCTTTCTTTCTGAGAATGTCACTAATGCTGTCACATGTTGACAAAAGGCACTACCACAGCCTGATACACTGTTTCTGATCCAGGGGGCAGGAATTCAGATGTTTGCCATACTTATCAAAACTATTAATAAACTGCAAGGAAGTGCCCGCATGATGCACTCAAGAGTAAAGCGCACAGTTTCGTGTGAGGGGCATACTGCTGTTCTCGTCGTCGTCGTTGTTTTTGTCTTTTTGAGGTGTGGTCTCACCTTGCAGTTCAGGCTGGCCTTGAACTCATTATGTGGTCCCTGCTGGTCTCACACTCACAGCGATCCTCCTACTCAGCCTCCTGAGTGTAAGAATTACCAGTGTGCACACCACCCAGCCCAGGGTTTGTAAGGGATTCTAGACCTCTTTCTGTGGTTTCAGCATAGTGTGTGGTGCAGTAGGAAATGAATAAATGCTACCTCAGTGACTAACTTTACCCCATTCTTCTTCTTTGTTACAGGCCTGTTCAGGTTTTTATTTCTTCTTGTCAGTTTTCACAGGTTATATCTTTTGAAATGTACTCATTTATCTTGTTTGCACATGATACATATTAGCATTCCTTTATAATCCTTTTTGTTAGTATCCTCTCTTTCATTCTTGACTTTCATAATTTGATCTCTCCTACCTCTGGGTTTTGTTATAGATTTGTCATTTTTTTTAGCTTTCCCCAGGAACCAACATTTTGGATTTGTTGATTTTCTCTCTCTCTCTCTCTCTTTTTTTTTTTTACTCTGATTTATTCTCTCTTGAGGTCCTTTTGTACCTGTAAAAGCTCACAACTCAAATGTTCCTAAGTCAGTGACTTACTGTGAATTTTGCATTGCATTTCAAGGCTGCTAATTCTCTATTTTTGTCTGTTTATCCATTATTAAAGTGAAGTATTGAAGTCTCTATTGTTTAATTGTCTATTCCCTTAAATTCTCTCAGCTTTGCTTAATTTATTGTGTGATTTTGTTATTAGGCACAGATGTTCTTATCATTGTTATGCTTTCTTGTTGTATTTGCCCCATTGGTCAAAATAAAATATCTTTTCCATCTAGTAAAATTTTTATTTTACGTTGGTTTGTCTTTTCTCTTATGTGAATTTATTGAAAGTATCAAAAACATTACAACCATATTACAAAGTAGAAGTTGACATAACAATAATTTTTTTGTTTTGGAGTTCATCATTTCTTTCTTGTTTGTTTTTTGCTAATACATAAACATAATTGTGGTAGAAATTAGGTTCCTTTTTAAAGAGGTTAATGCACATAGTGCCCTCTAGTGGACAACCATATACATTCCTTTTTTTTTTTTTTTATAATTTTATTTAAAGAGGAAAAAACAAAACAACATAAAACAGAATAAAGGGTAGCAACCATACAGCATTCCAAGGAAAAAAGGAAAAGTACAACAATAAAACCTAGGAAATTAACATTCCTAACGTCTCTGTAGAGAAGTATTACAGTAGTCCCTGCTTACCAGCGGAGGACATAGTCGAAGACCATAGTGGCTGCCGAAAACCACAAATACAGTGCTTTATCTATCTATATTATGGTTTTTCTATTACATATGAATGTATAATTGTCTTAGTTACTTTTCTCATTACTCAGTCAAATTACCCAGTACTCGAAGGAGGAAAGGTGTATTTGGCTCACAGTTCATAGAGGTGTCAGTTCATAGTCAGCTGGCACCAAGGCAGGGTGGGGTGGCAGGGGACCCATGGCAATCCAGGGCAGGCAGAAGGCAGCAAGCAAATGACAGGCAGCTCCCTTTCCATCCTTCACATCTTATACAGGCTACCTGCCCTTAGGGTAGGTACCACTCACACCAAGGTGGGGAACACTCCATCCCACCCAGAACTAGGCCAAGCAGTCAGTGGGCTACTTTAGTGATCACACACACTGGAGCCCAGCATGACACACCCTAAATCCAGCCACCTCTGAAAAATCCCCACCTACGACCACGTGAGGCTTTGGGGGACATTTAGAAGCAGGGCATAACTATGGTAAAATTTAATTCGTATATTAGGTATGCACAGAGGTTAACAATTTAGCCAATGGTGAAATAGAAAAAGTGTAGCAATATACTGTAATAATACATTGATACATTGCTACATTGATATGGACTGTCTCTGTTCCTCAAAATATCTTCTTACACTGCACTCGCTCTGCTTGTGATTATGTAAGACAATGCAATGCCTATGTGGGTAATGTAGACATCGTGACATTGTACTGAGCTTGATTCGATTACTTGCTGCAGTAATTCTTACATGTTTGAGTGCAAATCTATTCTTAAATCTGTGTGATCATCTCTGACCTGCAGTCAATGGCCCACTATCCCTTATTTTAAGGGATCCCTTGCTGAAATATTCAAAAAGCCACAATACATTAACATCAACTGGAATACATTTTGTGCTGATGATTTTACTTACAAATGTAATGCCTTTTCCATTTTAATGAAGCATTTTCCACATACTTTGTCTAAAACTTTTACAGTTTGAACAAAACTTGCACAAATTCCATTTTTCTTCTTCATAACTTCTTAAGTAGCAGATACATCCTTACTGTAGATTTTAGCAACTTCAGCATATAAGTTTTTTTCTTTCCTTATTGAGAATTTCAATACTTAAAAGAAATATTTCATAGCTTTTCTTTGGCATATTCAAATTGCCAACATTGCTACTCTTATGTTTTGGGGTTATTAAGTAACACAAGGATTATTTAAACTGCAATATCTTGACCACTGATCTGATAATGGATATGCTTCTACTTGATTTCAGTAATGGGGTGGGTACCATATGAGAGGTAGATACATTAACCAAAAGTATGATTCTCACTTCAGGTGGGACAGAGTGAGATGGCACAAAAGTTTATTATGGCATTCAGAAAGGCAAACAATATAAAACTCAGGAAATACTTGTTTTTGTAATTTTCCATGGACTAGCCTTAGACCACAGATGATAACGTAAATGAAACCCTACACTAAGAGGTGACTACTATAAACATGAGGATGAAATTATAAATCTCCAGTAGAATTGTGAGATAAAATCTTAGAAAGCGTAAAATCTTAGAAAGCGAAATCGTATAAAACGGAGCCCACGCTCCCATGCCGGATTTGGGAGCCAATGAAAGCTGACCCTGGAAATCTTCCCTTTTGCTTCTGCAGTAGAAGCCCCCGGTATTTACAAAACAAAACAGCACCACCGTTGAAATCCGTTGTCCCTGAAGAAACTCAAGGCATAGTTAAAGGCTTAGTATAGAAGAGCTCCTGTTTTCCCTGCATTTGGAAAAACCTAACAAGTTCAGTGCCTACAGAGCTAGAAACAATTCCACGCTCCTTCTCACCACAGAGGTATTTTGCCAGGCTGCAGAGCTGGATCTATATGTAGCATGTTTTTCTCTCTGGCTTCATGATTTTTCCTTTAACTTTGACTATTAGCAACTTAGCAGTCATACTGTCAGAGATTTCCCCCTTGGATCTTTAATGTTTTTCTTTCATGTACTTTGGAATATTCTTGGCCATCATCCCTTTGACTGTCTTTTCCTTCTTTCCCTTTGCCTCTCTTTTCCTTCTGAATTCTGATTTATGTATGTTAGGCAGTTTGTTATAATCCCATAGCTATTCCTCTGTTTTGTCTAATTCCTATGGGTTTATTTTCAGGTTCAGTGATTCTTTCCTCTCTGCAGTTTGCCATCCATTAGGAAGCTTATTAAACAACTTCGTCGCTATCCTCGTGGCTTTTGGTGCCAAGGACTGAACGAGGACTTCGCGCACACCAAGCACGTGCTCCTCCGCTGAGCCCCATGGAAAGCTTCTGCTCTCGGGTTTTTATTTCTACCATTTCCACTTCACTGAGTTTCTTTTTCTGTTTTTATTTTCCGTCGTCCCAGAGAAACACCCACTGTTAAAGGGGGGTCCTTATTCTCCTAGATCCTCCAACACACTCATTATGTTAATCTTAAATTTCTTATACGTCGGTTTCAAAATCCGGGTCATCTCTGAGTCTGGATCTGTTAGATGCTTTATGTTTCGAAGAGGAGTTGATTTTCCCTTCATCTATAGAATCCATCTGTGATAAGACTTAAATGATTCAGTCTGTGTTAGCAGGAAAAACACTATGGGAGTAAGGCGAGTCTAGTGGGGCTGCTCTAGTGTCAGGAGCAGTGCCCGGTCAAATGTGCGGTCAATGCACAAAGGGCCTCTGAAACTACAGGCCCCCAGCAAAGCAGCCAAAATCTGCAGAAAATAACTATATTTGTTCATATAAAAAGTTTAGTGTCTCAAAATATCAAATGCCACTTGCACAGGGATCCAGACAAGTACCACTGCCATAGTGGACATGTACCCTGTCTGTGAGAACTGTACAAAGTATGAACCCCAAGGGCAACAATGTGCTAGTTAATAATGATGGATTGATATCGGTTCATCAACGGTAAGAAATACACCATGTCAGTGTAAGATGTTAATAACTGGAAAAACTGTGGAGGGAAAGAGTGTGGGGGAACTCTCTTTACTAGCTGCTCAATTTTTCTGTAAACTCATAATTGTGTGAAAAAACTAGATCTATTAATTAAAAGAAAAAAACCACTGCTTCTACACAGCCAGATATATCCCTGCTGTGATGGTGACACTTGTCTGAATAGTCAAGTAACAGTCATTTGGGCTTCCAAAGATGGTGGAATGCCGTGGGGTCGTGTTCATATGCACTGCCACACTCTTCCCACAAAATCCTACTATAATAAAGCTTGATGCCAGTAAGCCTGAAGACAGTTTGTTACACAGGTAACTGACACTGCTCCAGAGGTGTGTGACTAACTCATATCCAGGTAATCTGGACAGAAAACCCACCTGGGCATGGTATTTTGTTGGGGATTGACCAGAACTGGCCAACTAGTATTTCCAATTCTTGTAGCCACAGTACTTAGTTAGATGAATGTGTCACTGAAGGTTGCTGATTGAAGTATAATATTTAGAATTTTATACAAACTGTGACAAGAGTTTTTGTTAACTTTGCTGAGAAAGTCACCACTTGTGTACCAGCTTGCCCACAAAAGGAGGAGGAACAAATGGACCCAAGAAAGCAGTACAAATAGATACAAAAAAACTGGGTCAGAACACATTATCAAAGCCAGATATGCCTTAAACTTTTAAAATGCCAATCAGTTCCTTTTTTGGTTTAAGTCAACTTTTTGTTTTATAAATTGAAACCAAAGTATACTAATGAGTGTATATGTGAATCCTCTCTATGCACTGATTCAAAGACATTTTCTAGCAGAGTCTACAGTTGCTTATAATGCCTAAATTTTCTTTAATAAATAAGTTTAATTTTATTAGTGAAGTTTTTAAACCCTATTTTGAACTTGAAGCAGAAATCTCATGAAATTATAAAATATATAACTAATAATATGGTGGTAGAGCATTATCATCACCATAATTTTTATGAGAAAAGACAAACAACCTCATTTTATCGCATTTTTGTAAATGAAGTGATCAAAGAAAATTAACTAAGATGGTACATGCTAAAGCAAGAATTTGAATTTATATCTGGTTGCAAATTTCATATGCTGTTCTTTACTGTTCTTAAAATGCCTTCCTAGGAGCTAAAAGACACAATAATATCCTCCCAAATAAGACACAAACTTCTTAGGAAATGTAAAAAATGTTGATGAGATGCACACATTAGAACACAAAATCAAAATTATACACATACAAATACTACATGGTCAAGTAGTTTTGTTAAATTCTGGACACCCAGTTTCAGATGAAAACAGTGCACCCTAATTGTTTCCAACCACATCCCCCATACACTTTTTATAAAGTTGAGTGAACACCGTTCTGAACCAAGAATCTGGTGAGAATTTTTGAAATGGTCTTCATCCCTCATTACCCAGATCTGTACCATATACCTTTGCCTATATTGAGCTGTTTGCTTCTTTTTAAAATGTTATTTACTTTTTAAACAATGACCAATTTACAGAAAAGTAGAATGTACAGTATAAAGAGTCTTTGTCCTACACACGTGACAGTAAGTTGTTGATCTCATGGTTTGTCACCCATAAATACTCAAGCACTGTATTTATTACTTATAAAAAAGTACATTCTCAACAGAAACACAAGATAATCCTAAAATTAGGAGATCAGTGTCATACCTTGGATTCCATTCAAGTTTTACCAGCTGTCCCTAAAATAGTCTTTGAAACCTCAGAGATTCCGTTCAGAACACCATGTGGCATCTGGTTGTGAAATCCTTTTCTTCTCTTTGGTCTGGGGCACTGTGGGGAAAGCACCTCAGTCTTTCCTTAAATATCACGACTTTGGCATATTTCAGGATATACGTAAGTTGCTCTATAGACTATCCTTTAATTTAGATTTTTCTAAATGTTTCTTTAGATTCATGTTATGCATCTCTGGCAGAAATATCACATCTCTGGCAGAAATAACACAGAAATAATGTGGAGTTCTTGGCATTACATCCAGCCAGGGACACAATTCCAATCTGTCCTGCTACTTATAGTCACTTTGGTAACTTGATGATGATTTCTCTGAGTTTCCAATGCAACTTTATCCTTGCTGAACAAACCTGCTTCCCCGCCAAGAGAAATAATCCAGTTTCATCCAGTTACTGCAATCTAACATTCCAGGTGTGGTTCTTCCGGTAGGTCTAGCAGCTTGTCAACTAAGACATAAATTATTTCCCTACTTTTCCCCAATTCCATCCAATATCCTATATTCAATGGCCAAAAACAATCAAGATATGCAACAGAAACTTGAAAATGGAAAGAGTAATAGCAGTCCACATCTATAAGGATTGCAAATCCCACTGGGCAGGACTTGGAACTCGTGAGTAGAGTCCTGCCTGTTCTCAGAGGTCAGTACCCCAGTTCTTGAGCATCTGTGGCCAAATGTTTCTTCTCCATGTTCAAAGTGACTATCAGAGAGAAAATCTGCCTTGAAAATTATACCTTTTTTTAAAGTTTGAAGTTTAAATTGTCCTCAAAACTCGGTCAACAGGATTTTGTAGAAGCGGTTAAGGATTTCTCTGTCAATGTGATGTCTTCAGGAATGCTGTTGGATTTTAGTCCTTATTGGGCAGTTCTGTGCATACTGATAACCATCCAAAGACATTTCTTTCATTTTGTAATATGTTTAAATTTTCAGTTACTTAGGACTTTTCTTCTACTCTCCAATAAAGGTGTATTATTTTATAAGGTGTGTATTTGAGTATTCATAAACATATTAAAATGCATTACTTTATTCTATGTGTTTATCTTATGGCAGTTCCCTTCTATTTCTACATTAACATTTTAAAATCCAAGAATACATGTTTGTAAAATGAGTTTTTTATTGCTCCAATACTGCCTATATATTTTGCCACACGTGTACTTCCTCACAAAATATATAATATTATTCAGGCTTTAAATACATGTACTTAAGGTTTCATTTTACATTGTCTGCATCTTTCTACAAATAATGTATCTTTACTCAATGTGGGTTGAGAGATTCAGACTGGCCCTTGCCATTCCAGCTCATTTTAATCACAACTTGGTGTTTCACTTAATGAACACACAAAATTTATTTATTTGTCTTGTGGATGTTATGTCACCTGCAAACTTAAAAGGGCCCATAATTTGAAAAATGCCATTGAAGAGTAAACAACCAAGAGAATTGATGCTTTAGGTTTCACACTTTCAACTTTTCCAGAACAGCCAAATTGTTCTGCAAACTGGTGTTATATAAATGTTCTCCATTCTCTCTAGCCTCATCAAAACCTTCTATCTTCCAACTGCATAATTTTTGAATCTCATGAATGCCAAATGTCATCTTACTTCAACATAACTGAGCATTTCTCTGATTATTGATGAAGCTTGTATTTCTTCTCGTATGTGTCCATCATTTGAATTCCCCCTCAGTGAACTATTTGTAGTCTTCATCTAATATTCTGCTGGGTTGCTTGCCTTTTTCTTATGAATTTTAGTAGTTCATGGTATATTTTGCATACTAATGTACTTTGCACTATGTGAATTGCACATCATCTCATCAGAGACTCAAGCTGACACTTTGTTTATATCACACGATATTTTATCTATAAACATTTTATTTTAATGTGGTCAAATGTTTAAATTTATTTAAAATTATATATCTTTTATATCTTATTCAAATAAATCTATCCTGTCTCAAGGTCATAAAAATGTCTATCTTTTGTAATTTTTTGTAGAAGTTGTAACATTTTGAGCAGTGATTTTTGTTTAATTGCTGTTAAAACTTCATTTCAAATGCCTGGAAAACTGTGCACTGGAAGAAGCACAAGATAGTTGATAAAGTAAAAGAAGGGAAATGCTTAGGGACAAAACAAGGTGAAAACAGGAATCAGAAAAATCTAGGGAGATTGGAATGAGCCCCTTTTGATTTGTACAAGATAGAGCACTGTAGCTGAGGCAGAAAAAGCCAAGACCCTCGGTGTTCTTGAGAGGGCTTCAAGATGTTAAGAAAAAGGTAGGTGTGTAGTTCAGTTTGCCCACTGCGGGAAAACAATACCCTACACCCACAACTTTAAAAAGGAGCGAATGGTGTCAGGGAATTCAGTCCATGGTTGCCTGGCTCCAAAGCAAAACCATCACGGTGAAGAAGTGGTGGAGAAAAGCTCCTTAATTCCTGGTGGCAGGAAGCAAGGTGGAGGGACAGATGTCAGGGGGCCAATACAGTATACAATGGCATGCCTCTGTGACCCACCCAAGCATACCACAGGTTGCTTTACTAATATCCTGGCTAGCTTTCAAGCTAATGAGGTTGACAAAATCAAGCTTAACTACTGCCGTAGACATGAAAACACTGCTTAGTTGAATATGTAAAACTATAGCTATTATATTTTATCCAGTATCTCAGTGGTATACAAAGGAGAATTTTTCAGTTTATTTAGCTACTGTGTCACGAGGAATTTACCAAGTAAGACTTTTAAACTTCAGTACATTCCCACATTCCTAGATAAACTATCTTTGAAAGTATTTATGAATTTTATTCGCTAATATTTTAGTTAGAATTTTTGCTTTCTATGATCATAAATAATATTGGATTCTAATTTTCTTGGTGATACTCTTGTCCAATACTAGTATCTGGATACGATAGCCTTCTAGAATGAGTCAGGAAGTTTTACAGCACATTGTATGCCTTAGAAATTTTACAGCCCAGGCATGGTGACACATGCCTATAATCCCAGCACTCAGGAGGCTGATGCAGGAAGATATCACTGCAAGTTTGAGGCAAGTCTGAACTGTATAAAGAAACCCTATCTCAAAAAATTTAAAATACAGAACTATCTCTTAAATATTTATACAACTCACATGAAAACTATTACATTTGTTTCCTCTATAGACACAAATCTTTTGACAATCTTTTAAACTTTGTCTGGTTTTACAACTTTTGAGTGAATTTTGGTTATTTACATGTAAGAAGATGCTAAATGACACTTTTCTTGTTGTCTTGGATTTTCAGCAGAGAACTCTGAGACCAAGAAATATGGGACCTAGCAGGAGATTGTGAAATCTGTTGTGAAACCTCCATTCTTTGCAGAGCTGAGGGTTCATAAGCAGAAGTGAGGACATACCTCAGGAGGGTGAGCTTTGAAGAAAGAGACCCTTGAAGACAACACTCGGTATGCTGTTTACTCCCTGGACAGCGGCAAGGGCAGAAGCTTTCTGCCCTCACTTCAGCCCATATGAAAGATTTTCAGAGTCGTCCAGGAGCTTATATAACCTTGACATTTGGACAATATAACAAACAGTCCCGCCGGAACCATCCAGATGACAGAAAATAGGCTTCACAGGAAACAGCCAATGCCTCTGGAGTGGTGAAGAGCCCCGGACATCCTCCGAGAAAGGTCCAAGAAAAAGATTCCAGAAAAAGTAACAGAATTCTGGTAGATGTTTGTCTCTGCTGCAGTGGAAAACTAACACAGTAAAGCTGACTCAATTGAGAAAGACCTGCAAATTATGGTCATGATTATACAACATATATGTACATATATGAAATTATCATATTGTTCATCTGGATACAATTAATTTTTATTTTAAATATTTTAAAATAAAAAAAGAAAAACAGCTCACAGAAGGACTAGATGAAAAGAACCACAAGATCAGCTGCTCAGAAAAAAATGAGCTATTTTAGATATCATGCTGACTGAGCAGAATGGACCCAATAAACGGATTCAGAGCATTTTTATTGGGCAATAATTTTATCTAAATTTCCAAACGTTTTGACAGGTGTACAGAGTATTTTAAGATTAAAAAATATCTCTGTGCTGGTAGTTATATCCTTTTCTTGTTCCTACTGTTGCTTACTTGTACCTTCTCTTTTTTCTGATCATATTATTTGCCTTAGAGTTTTCCAAAGAATAAGATTTTGACCAACATTTGACCTACATTTTGTTTGCTTTTTATTTCACTAAATTCTTTTTAACTCTTTTCTTTGTGATTATTTAATAGGATTATTTCTGCTATTTTCTCAGGGATTTACTTTGCCTGCCTTACTCAACTGTTTTGCCTGCTTCATTTGTTTTTAATTTTCTAAAATTTGGTTTCAAGGCTCTATTTTCATTTTGATAGCATTTTAGCCCTTATTTAAAGGTTTTTTGATCAAAGGTTAGATTTTTCTGTTATGGTACCCAAATTAATTATTTTGATAAGGCAATGATATTCAGAACACTAAAACACATGCCTCAGATGACGTAGTTTTTCAAGCTAGTTCCATACAGTTTCTATTTAAGATCATTTAAATAATCAGATATTCCCTGATCCAATTCTCCACTCTCTTCCGCTCAGGCTTTACCACATCCCTTCATAGGTCTGGACAGTGAAGAAACTCTTCTTAGGCACCAGGGAGGATGTGAATAAAAACAGATCATGTCACAGACGAGTTCTGGGGACACAGCCTGCTTGCTGCGTTCAGAGCTGCCTGTCAGCGGTAACATCTCATTTCACTGATTTTGAAAGGTATGTCCATTTCAGCAAGGGTGCCGTAAACTTTCACAATTTAGAGCAAGCTACAACAATTTTGCCGTACACATCACATTTCCATCTCCTCCATTACTACAGTTTATATAAATTTCCTCTTGGGAAGTAGATGGCCCCCATTTGGAGGATCATTGTTCTCCTAAGTGACAGTCTATATCATTTATCTTCTTTTTCCTCATGAAGGAAGTCTTGGCAAATTAGCAAGAAGCTTTACCTTAAGGAGCACAATTTCTAAAACCTTCATTTGTTCTAGCTGTATATGCTTCTCTAATCCACATTCTATTTTAAGCACTTGTTATTAATTAGAGTATGATTATATTCTTTTATTTGACCGTTATTCAAGAAAAAGTAACAGAATTCTGGTAGATGTTTGTCTCTGTTGCAGTGGAAAACTAACACAGTAAAGACACAAAAAGACAAATGTGCTGTACACTGGTGGCTTCCCCAAGCTTCCTAGAAAGCACCATTGATGAGTTCTAGATTAGCTAATAGTTCATACCATATATCCACCCTGGTGTTAGTTTTGTTCAATAACTACTCAATGGCTTCTTTACATGGTATCCACCTTTTATGTAGTATTAGCACTTAGACTATTGCAACAAATCTGAGTCTAGGAAAGGAAGCACACCCAAAGAAGTCTGGAGCAGGGGACAGCTTTATTTCACACCGTGGCCCTGGCCAGGGTCACTCTCACAAACAAAGCCAGCAGTGAGTGATCTTGGGCTAGTGCTTTTATATGATGCCTAAGCAGGAGTCCGGAAGGTGAGATGGAACAGCCTAACAGCTCTCTGATCAGCCAGCAGGGCGGTATAATCAGTTACAAGGCTGGATTAGTTAGCTAGCAGGGTTGGCTAATGAGTTACAGGCTGGATTAATGATCCGTTATAAGACTAGACAATGATAACAGAGCTTGTTAGAGTCAAACCTCCTGCATAGTCAATTACACTATTGTCCTTACAGGGGTCAAGAAAGAGCCACAGAGAGGTTACAGAGCTAGGCAGTTCCAAAAAGAACAAAGTTTTACAAAGAAGAATTTTTCTTGTCTGGTTTTTTCCCTTTTGATGTGGATGTGGAAATAGCCTGGGCAGGTCTCAGATCTTTATATACCATGGAATTCTCGCATCAAACTCTAGAAATGAAGCCCATTTTTGGTTTCTAATTAAAATTGTCCTGCTGTTATTGATTCTGCTTTCCGTGTGACATGCACATTTAGCACACCATGACTACTATTTTTCAATTTGTGTGTTGATGTTTCATTTTTGCCATCGGTTGTACTTACCCTACAATATCTGCTGATCGGGTATGAATATTAATTTGGATAAACTAACTTACATAACAATGGCTCATTATTGATTGTGCTAGTGCCGACCCATGTACACCGCAGTGCTTACCAAAGATTTCCACCCACTGTCCTCTCTGACCTTCTTCTCGTTGCTGCAGCCAGATCACTCCCAGGTTTTGTTTGTTTGTTTCATTTTATTTGGTTTTGTTCTGTTTTGTTTTATGAGATAAATTCTTGCTATTTGCCAGCACAGTGCTCAACTTTGGTGACATTCCTGTCTCAGTTCCCTAGAATGTTGGGCTACCAGGATGCTGGGCTAGTCCAACAGAGACCATTGTTTTAACTGCACCTTCTCATCCCTGTTTTGCATGTTTCTTTAGTCCACAGAATTTTTATTGATTGTCTGGCTGCAAAGAAATGTCTCCATATAGTTTTCCTGTTATATAGCACAAATACAAAGAGGAAAAAAGAAGAATTAAGGACCATCATTTGAATACTATCAGTGATATTTAGTGAATATTTTGCCTTGCTGATAGAAATATTTAATTTATACTTGAATATTGCTAAATGTTTCCTGGTATATTTTTCACTCTATCCACAAAGCAGTCATCTGGACATTGTTTTAAAGCCTAATGTCACACACAAATTATCATTATTATTTGTTTCAATATGTGGCTTACTCTTTTTTTCAAAAAATGAGTTTGATCACCTCTGTAATGAGGTTTGTTTCTAGGTAGCTCAGCCTCTTCCCACATGTAACTCTCAAACATACTAGTGTCATTGCTTGATTTCTTTCTTTCTTCCTTTCTTCATTCATTTACTCATTTACTTTTTGGTGCTGAGACTTAAGCCCAGAGCCTCATACATGCTAAGCATGTGTTTTACCACTGAACTCTTTCCTCAGCCTGTGGATATTTTTAATTTTCAGTATTTAGAGTGGTTGATTAGTTCCTTACATATGGGCTACCACTGAAAGCAAACTGATACATATCAGGTCTCTCTTCAATCAAAGGTTTATCAGAGGCTATCGATCATTCTTCTTACCATTAGAAGAGTCCCTGATTCTGAATACTGTATGTGGAACTCCAGCTTTGAAGCACAGTTACTCTAACTAAGAGGATTGTGGTAAGAATGCTGGGGGAGAAAAAAAGCAAATTAAAGGAGCAACTTACAATGATTACTGATGTTACATGATGTGTGATGCCACACATCATTTCATCTACATATTCACTATTACTCGGTGTCACGGTTTATGTCGGTGGCCCCCAGGCCTCATGCCTTTGCATTATGCATTTGTGATTGGTTCATGTGATGTAATGGCAGGAAGAAGGTATGTCTTTCTCTTGCCGGTTTCCGCCTTGCGGTTTGCAGCCGCCATGAATGCGGCCCCGCCATGCCACCCTGCCTCGGAGCCAACTGAGTATGGACTGAAACTTCCAAAAACTGTAAGAAATAAACCTTTCCTTTCCCAACTTTGGGCATCAGGTATTTTGTCTCAGCAATGAGTAAAACGTAACTAAGACACTCGGCATTAATTTTCCAGTCTGTGGCTTAGTGAACTTTCCTTTTGCAATTAATCTAAGTATTTTTAAACTTATGAGAAGGCTTCATAAAGGAGGGGCCGGTGTTCTATGGCCCATCCCACCTTTGCTCTTTCCTGTTCTCTGGAGTGGGTGAGGTCATTGGAGCCGAACAGGAGTCTTTGAGTTATGAGAGGTAATTTTACTTTTAGAATTAGTTTATGTGGGATACTCTGTCTTCTTTACATCACTTTATTTTATGTTTCTGTTTGCTGCTGAACAAAATCCCAATTTAATCAAACATTTTTTCCCTTTGATGTAGAAAAAAAAATAAAAATTTTTTTAAAAATATGGAAAGAGATCAGGAGACTTTGAGAAACTTCTTTTTCTTCTTAAAGGCAAATCCAAAGTAGTGTTAGGATTCCAGGAAGGGTGTTGTCTCTAAAGTATTTCAGAGGACAAGACAGCCTGTTCTACCACAGGTCTTTCAGCAGTGCGAATTAGCACGCACAAAACTGATAAATGGGGAAACAATTGCAGAATAATAGTGTCCAGTTGCTTTGGTTCATATGCATGTGATTTTTCTCAGTATGTGATTTCCATGAAATTGGGGTCAAACTTTCTCCACAATTAAAAATGAAACCTTAACAATGTACAAATATTGTTTAAAAGTTAGTGCAGTGAAACTTCCTTTAGTGAAAGAAGAGACTGGGTTAGTGGCTTCAGGGACTGCTATATATTTCCAAGACATTCAATTATCTGGTAAAAGGTGAAGATGGGTAAGGAAGCTGCCAAAAGCAAAAGAAGAAAGGAAGGAAAGGAAAATGGGACAGAGAAAAGGAGGGGAAAGGGAGGGAGGGAGGGAGGAAAAAAGGCAGAAGGAAAAAAATCTCTCTTTACTTAAAAAAAAAAAAATACAAGGAAGGCCCCGAATCAGATTTTTAATTTTGGTAAAATTGGTCTCCGGAAAGCAAATGCCCATCCATCTCAAAAGCCAACACACAAATCCCTGTTCACAGGCTGCTCACAGCTGATGGTGGGGACCGACTGACTGAGCCAGTACTTTTTTAAATAGATGTTTTCTGTTTTGCTTGGTGCTTCCATTATAAAACTGAGCAGTGTTAGTCTGTCCTAACCCTATTTGTACCCTGTATATAAACCTTGATATTTACAGCACGTGCTTTTGTAAAATACACAGCTTTATGTGAATATACGTTAGGGGTTTTGCGGAAATGGTTCTATGTAATAAAGCAAAAATTGTTTCAAAACAAACTATAACTGCTAAAATACTTCCCCACATTTTAAAACTAAGTCTTCATTCAAGGTTGGCTTTTAATCTGTTTCATTCCCATTATTTTATTTAGCATCTAGAATTTAATCTTGGGAAATGCTAAATTTAAAACATTTTACTTTTTATAATCCCTTTCTCAAGAAGCTACTGGAGAATGGGCCCTTCCAAAATGACAGAGTGAATGAGAGGCCACAGGAATTGAGGACTCAACACAGGAGAGCTGTGGAGAAAAGTTCAGGATAACGGGAAACAGATTCCCAGGAAAATATCTGGGTTGTCAAACAAAGAGCAAATTTCTGGGACTGGGTTCAAACTGGGTCCTGGTGGGAGAGGGACCTAGAACGGAAGGGGTGTGGTGATTCTGAAGTATCAGCGGGATTATGTTGTGGGAGTCCAGCGGACACCACAAACCATGGTTAATACACGGTTAATCTGTGGGAAACTGGTCATACAGATCAAGGGGTCGACCTTCCCTGCAGACTCAAAGGAGGGAACCGCAAGCTGTCCCCTGTAGGCAAGTGCCTGCCACACTGCAAGTTCCAGAGAATAACTCAACAACAGCTGAGATCTAGGTTAGAGAAATAATTACCTGGGTACACATTGCAAATAATGAGAAGTAGATGAATTTTCCATTAACCTAATTGCTTGTTCCCTTGCCTCAGTTGAATAAAACTGAGATGAGCTAGAAGCTCAGGGCTCTTTGCCCACTGGAGGCAAAAGCCTCCTGCTCTTTTTTCTCTCTTTCAAAATTATTTCTGTGTTTTGTCTTTAATTGCCATTCACCCCTAGCAGGCTGGTTTCCTGCACATATATGCTATGTTTTTTCCTATATCTGCATACTGATGATAACATTTAACTTATAAATTAGGTACAGTAAAAGATTAACAACAGTAAATTAATAAAGTGGAACAACTACAATATACCTTAGTAAAGTTATGGGAGTGTTTCCTCTCAAAATATCATTGTATTGTACTCACTCTTCTTGTGATGATGTGAGATGATACAATGGCCAAGTGATGAGATGAGGAAAGGTGAATGATACAGGTATTGAATGATGCAGGTATTGTGGTGCAGCATTAGGTTATTGTGGAAAGGCTAGTTGAACACAAGCACTGCAGTACCCAAACAACAGATCTGTTAATGGGATGGCTACTAAGTGATCAACGAGTAGGTAGCATATAGACTATAGTTACACTGGAGGAGGGATGATTCATATCTTGGACAGGATAGGATAAGGTAGCACAGATGGGTGTGAAATTTCGTCTCATACTCAGGATAGCAATTTAAAGCTTATTAACTTTTTGCTTCTGGAAGTTTCCATGAATATTTCTGGACTGCAGTTGACCATAGGTAACTAAAACTGCAGAAAGCAAAACCATGGAAGAGATGGAACTACTGTACCTTACAGGTTAGAGTGTATATAAAGGTAACGTCTAAAGCTGTTTGGCAGATCTGCTGAGGACACTAAGAAGTATTGTATCTGAGAATTTGAACAGTATGGTCTAACTTGTTTTGTGAAATAAGACCTATGACAGTACTTGCATCCCCCACTATGTAGAATGAACCATGAATCCTATGTTGGCTCTTACAATTTCAATAATAAAAATGAATGACATCTTGTTACTTCTTGTAGATCCCAGGAGCAAGCCTATACTTTTCACAGAAGATTTACTTACACTAAACATATGTAATACTATCCTGCTTTTGTGCCAGTAGCGTACCCCAAAGGGGTAATCTGCATCCCAGCAGCACTGCAGGACCTGTTTGTACACCTCACTCACGGGCATACGACAGAGTAATAACCTGTGATTATCTGTGTAGCTCCCCCTGCATATCCTTGGCTTTAAATGATCACACAGCACCCCTTTCCCCCAGAGCTTCCGCCCCAAAGTTTCCCTACTCATTTTCTACCACATCCCAACACCCTGACAGGCCTTCAGAGGATCAAAAGTACCGGGAAGAGTTTAATTCTCAGGAAAAACTAAACTTCTTCCCGTAAGTGTAGGCTGAAATGGGGAAACCCCTTTTCTGTCTGGCCTCAGTTTATTGACCAGAATCACACTGGCAACCTTCTTAGCTAGCAGTTTTGAGTTAATTCACTGAGTAATCATTTTGAAGACATTTGCAGTGATAATGAAGATAATATAAGTTAAAAATTTAACAGAGTGCTATTAAAGTAACGGAGGTGACTGTCAGGTGAAAGCCAAGCCCCTCTGGTGGAGCACTGTCAAAGGTCACACGTGAGCAGGCACAAAACAGTGTCTCAACTTAGTTCTAATGCTCAGATGAACTACTCTTAACACCGGTGGTCACAGAAACCTTACCTTCTGAACTGGTAAACTGTGCAAAATAATGTCGTGCTTAGAAACAGGAAAATATGAGAATTCTAGGATCAGATCTTCTCAGTTTCTCAGGAAATGTGCTGGGATCAAAGATTCTTTTAAGTATAATGAGGCACAGCTCTCAGGAAGTTCCCACCAGATGAAAGAACGATTAACATTCAAGAAACAACAGAAAATAAAAGCAAAAACCATTTCCAATCATATATAAAATTATGCGATAAGGATCATTATAAGAGTTGAAGGATAAGTGAGAGCCAGAGGTGGAAATAAGAGCTGGGCCTGGTGGCACAGGCCTGTAATCGCAGTACTCGGGAGGCTGAGGCAGGAGGATCACTGCAAATTTGAGACCAGCCTGAGCTACAAAATGAGCTCAAGGCCAGGCTGAACTGCATAGTGAGACCCTGTCTCCATAAAAAGGTGGAATTAATACAGTTGCTCAGTTAATCACATAAAAGAAACTCAATGAAACACTATAAATTCTTTTCTTCATGAAGATAGTTAAGAAATTATTCATTCTCCCGGCCGTGTAAATAACATCAAATAGAGTTGATTCTGAACAGCTAGAGCACTTTTGGCTTTGTGTACTTTGGAACTGAGCGTTCCTCATACCTTTAAAAGTCTGCATACTTACAGCCCAAGGGAAAACCCCAAAGTGAATTCCACAGTTAAAAGTAGAAGCATAAACAAGTTTTAACAACTGAAAGAGTATTGCCCTGTGAGGCAGAGAAAGACCAGTCCATAAATGCGGGCACCCAGAGCAATTCCAGGGCCAATGTGCGCATTCCCGGCCCAGTGTAGATGCATTTAGACATAGTAAAGACTTTACTCCTTTAACAGAACTCAGATGCTCTTAAATAGTCCAAATATATTAAAATTTAAACTCAATATAAATGGTCACAAAATGTTGTAGCTAATATTCCTATAAACATCTGATGTATAAACAGCTACATCCTTTTTACCGACATGTGTTTCAAACTATTATAGTACATTATTGATCATCTCTTTCTATTTTCTGTTATAGGAATCTTGTATCAAATGGGCTAATGTATTTTTAAATTTACCTGCTAAAGTACTTCCAAGAAGGTAACAAATAGGACCTTGAAACAAAATAAATGACATTGTCAACAACTGAAACTTCTCTACAAAAGAAAGTG
This sequence comes from Dolichotis patagonum, assembly GCA_004027295.1. Classification (NCBI taxonomy): domain Eukaryota; kingdom Metazoa; phylum Chordata; class Mammalia; order Rodentia; family Caviidae; genus Dolichotis; species Dolichotis patagonum. The sequence continues at coordinate 29,788 of PVJX010019181.1, forward strand.
GCAAGTCACTTTAACTTTTCCTTAAAATTAAAAAATATACCTCTTTCTCCCTCCCCCCCCCCTCTCTCTCTATATATATATATAACTCTCAGAGAGTATATATATATATATATATATATATATAGAGAGAGAGAGAGAGAGAGAGAGAGAGAAGGAAAGGCAGGGAGCCGAGTTCAAGCACCAGGAGTATATATATATATATATATATAGAGAGAGAGAGAGAGAGAGAGAGAGAGAGAGAGAAGGAAAGAAAGAGTTGAGGGGAAGCTTTTCTAAAATAGAAAAATTTGTTTTGTTTATGAAAGCAGAATTCAGTACATGCCTTTAAAAGAGGAGCTAAATGCTATACCATAAAATAAGTCACACACGCACACACAGACACACAACAACAACAACAACAACAACAACAGAAGCTAAAAGGCCTCTGGGAAGACGAGGAGTGCTGAGAAGCAGAGAAAGAGCAGCTCTGAGATTTGGTGTCCAGATGCTGCAACGTAGCAGTATGAGAGAGAGAAAAAGGAGGTAGTGGTTCCTGGGGACCCAGGAAGGAGCCGAAGAGAACACTGAAGCCCACGTGGACAGCAAAGAGAGAGACTTCAACAAAGAATAAAGAGGAGGCAGGCAGCACTCTGCCCGAGCCCACTCACTGGACAGCTGGCAGCTCCACTGCGGACGCACACTGACTGCTGGTGGCCTCAGAGGCCTCTGCAGAGAACCAGCAGTGGTTACTGTGGACTTCAGAAGCTGCTGAGTTCCACGGGGATGAGTTACACAGGGCGGAGAGGGCACTCGGCCAGTAGCTTTCCGGGAGAGAACTGATCTCAAAACCCAGATCATCTGTTGGTTGTGCCTGGCCACTTCCAGTGTCGGGGTGAAGTTGCCAAGTTCAAGCGGGAAGGAGGTCACAGTTCAAATTGGCAGGGAGCCGAGTTCAAGCACCAGGAGGCGCGAGCATCTTACCGGCTGAAAAAATCAGGTGCAGCCTCACGGCCAGAAACCAGCCTGAACTTCAGCGGAGCAAAAGATTCAGGCTTCGGGATCAGCCATCGCCCTGCTGCAGAGCTCCAGTGGGCTCGCTGGGATCGGCCAGCTCAGGTCTGGGCTCTGTCCACCCATGTTGCCCACCAGTGACTGCAGAGAAGGGCCTGGAGAACACATGTGTTTCTTATTTTCTTGTTTTCTTCCTGTTCTTGTTTTGTGTTTTGTTTTGTTTTGTTCTTGATTGTTTCTGTTTTTATGTGCGTGTGAACATGGTTACTAATTTGTTGTTGTTTGTGTTCTGCTCTGTTCTTGTTTTTATTTGTTCCACTTTTCTTTCCTTCCTGTCTTCTTCACCAGTTTCCCAAGTTTGTGGAATCTTTTATCTGTCCTCCAGCCTTGCTTCTGATCTATTCCTCTTCTTCTATTTCTCTACTTTTGTCCTTAGTCCCTTTTAAATTTTGTCCCCTGAGGGAGAGAACTTTGGGAATGTATTTACCATGTTGAGAATATATTTACTCTGTACAATTTTCTGGAGGCTGTTTTTTAGATCGGGTCTCACTATGTCGTTTGGGGTGGTCTAGACTCACGATGTAGCATACATCGGCCTCCAACTCATAGCAACCCTCCTGCCTGACCGTGAGTGCTGGGATTACAGGTGGACACCACCACGGCCAGCTCTAGTGTGCTTTAGTTTTTATTATATAACCACAGCCTGGTTCATACAGTTAACGGGAGCAAATTAATGGTTACCTCAGCTTGTCCTTTTCTAGACTGTGTTTATGCTATTATTACTGCTGATTGTACTTTAGCCAGGTTGACATAATTGTTCTAAGCAGCTGTTCTTGCTGGTATTCCAAGCCTGAGATTGCCTAAGCGTCATAAAAATACTGGCCCAGTGCCGAGATCCAGGTGCTGGGCCAAGTAGGCCACAACTTCTCATCCTTAATCAACTGAAGAGGTGGGACCTTGCCAAAGATTCAAAACTCAAAATACAGCTATACCTGGAAAACGTCTCTGAGAAGTAGTCATTTTCTAAGGGTTCTAAAGACTAGCAGAAAAGCTCCTCACTATAAGCAATTTACAAGAATTGACACAGGAATTAAACTTTAAAAAATTAGCAAATGAGAAGGCACCTAAACAAGCTGCAACTCCAGACTTCTAACACACTAAAGGCAAACCTGGGGGATAATGAGAGGGAGATTTGAAAGTCAGTCACTGTCTTAGTTACCTTTTACTCACCACTGAGACAAAATACCTGAAGCCCAAAGTTGGGAAAGGAAAGGTTTATTTCTTACAGTTTTTGGAGGTTTCAATCCATACTCAGTTGGCTCCATGGCGGGGTCACAGTTCATGGCGTCTGCAAACAGCAAGCAGAAACCAGCAAGAGAGAGAGACACACCTTCTTCCTGCCATTACATCACATCCTGGCTCCACCACTAGGAGGGTGTAGCACTGACACCACCAATCCAAGCACTAGACAATGAACCAATCACAAATGCAGAATGCAAAGGCATGAGGCCTGGGGGCCACTGACATAAACTATGACAGTCACCTGGACTGAAGTATAACAGTGGAAGTAACAAGGTATATAAATGAAGCTCTAGAAAAAAATTAAGTTAGAAATAATTTCTCAGATAACTGTAGAGACGTTGACATGCTCAGTGTCTCCAGAGTAGATACAAATTTTTAAAAAAAGAGGAGCTTAGGAAAATTATGGAACCCATGAATGTCCAACAGAAAAAACTGAATCCATGAAACAAATCAAACAGCTATCAAGGATGTTAAAAATTCCACGGAAAGTATAACAGAATGAGCCAATGTGAGGACAGAATATCACACCTAGAAGACAGGATTGTAGTTAGCAAGCATGAAAAGAAAGATTTCTTAAAAATATAAAGGGTCCACAATCAGTCAACCCAGCAGCTGCTAGATGATGCAAAGAAAAATAATGTAAAATTTATCAGTCAGTGAAAAAGCGGGACATAGAGCAAATGATATTTGAAAAATGTTCACAGAAGTCATAGCAGAAAATTTCTCAAGCAAAGAGAAACAATTTGACATCAACTAAGTGAGGCATATATGACTCAAAATATCCATAATATATATGTCAGCATATAATAGTCAAGATTCCATAAATTCAATAAAAGAACAAAATATTAAAAGCTATTAGAGAAAAGAAACAAATCACCTATAAAGGAAATCCCTTCAGAATCACAGTAGACTTTTCAACACAAACTCTCAAGTCAAGGAGAGCTTGGGGTAAAGTATTTAAAGCCCTAAAAGAAACAACCTCCAAACCAGACTGATGTATCTTGCAAAATTATCTTCTAAAATGGATGAAGAAATAAGATACTCCCATGAAAAAGAACAGCTGAAGAAATTCATAACCACCAAACCAGCACTCCAAAAATATCCTGAAGGGGGCTGGGGATTTATCTCAGTGGCTTAAGCGCCTGCCTGGCAAGCGCAAAGTCGTGAGTTCGATCCCCGGTACCAAAAAAAAAAAAAAAAAAGAGAGAGAGACCCAAACAGAGAGAGATGGACTCTCTCAACCCAAGAAGAAACTAAAGTTAAAAAAACCACTCAAATATGAGGTCCTGGGGCTACCATTAGTGAAGCTAAGATCAGCGAGCATGGTGCCCTCCTCGAGCCGCCTGAATTCCTGCCCGAGAGCGATATGACCGAATGAACTGCACTGATGCGACTGCCTTGAGTGGCCGGAGCGTGGAGCTGAACAGCCCTGCGTGCGGCTCGCCCGGACCTGGCCCTGCACACAACCCACCCAGAGGCACCATGAATTTGCGCCACAGCCGCGCTGAAGTCAGAGGTCTAGGAGCCCAGCAGTTCTCAGGGACCGGCATCAACACACGATTGGAATAAGACCCTCCCATGGGAAAGGGGAAACCAACTGGAAGACATCTTGGATTTGGGCAGGACAGCCTTAACTCCATAAGGAAATTACTTCAGTTGGTTGCTCCCCTCAAGCGGAGCGGATTGGTGGAATCTGCTTGGATTGGGCCGTGCCCCTGGCCCGGACCCAGTGGGTGGCTACGAACTAATTCCCTGAGCACAGCTGCACACTGACACAGTGAAGGCCTGCAAAGTTTGGCCCGGAGGAGAGGAGCCAGTACACACTTCACTTGGTTAAACTTCACTCTCTGATAGCGGCTGGCAGAGGACAGAAGCCCCTAGCCTGTGTGCTCCAGAGGAGCCTTAACCAACAAGAAAAGGGGCTGGGAATTACACTGTACACTTGTATGGAAGGAACCAAAAACATGACAAGAGGAAGAAATAAGAAAAAAACCCCAGCCCCCAAGCCTGAGAACATTGATCCAGGAGAGGTAAATACAAAAGAGATTGAGGGCAGCAAACATGCAACATCAAACACAGTGGGAGCAGACATAAAGAGATATCTCCAGGACCTCATAAGTGGGATCAAAACTGAAATATTAATTCATATTAAACAAGAGGTAAGTAGATTAATAAAAGAAAGGCTGGGCACCTCTCAAGAAGACACAGACAGAAGAATGGAGGAACACAAAAGGAGAGAAACATTTAATGAAGAAAACAAGAAAAACCTAGAATTCATGAAGCAAATTCAAAGAGATTATCAGGAAACTAACGACTCCATAGAAAACTGGCAAAACTGCTTGAAAGAAACCAAAGATAGACTATCAAAAATTGAACACAGGCTTGCAATGTGTGATAATGAAAGGGAAGATCTCTTAAAAATAACAAGGAAGCAGGCGGTAACAATTGGAAGGCTAGAGGATGACAAGAGGATCTATGACTTAAGAATAAAGCATGTGAAAGAAGAAGCAGGAGTCAAAACAGAGGAATTGCAAAGGCTATTCACAGAAACCACTAAGGAAAATTTCCCAAGCATAGAAAAAGAAAATGATACGCAGATGTATGAAGCATACAGAACTCCAGAACCCAAACAGAGCTACACCTAGACACATAATAATCAAGATCCCAGAAATTCAATATAAGAACAGAATATTAAAAGCCATCAGAGAAAAGAAACAGATCACCTATAAAGTAAAACCCATAAAAATCACGGCAGACTTCTCGACACAGACCATCAGGTCAAGAAAAGCTTGGAGTGAAGTAATTCAAGGTCTGAAGGAGAACAATCTCCAGCCCAGATTGATGCTGAAAAACTCTCTCTAGAAATTAATGGAGAAATAAGATGCTTCCATGAAAAAGAGGAACTGGGAGAATTTGTGACCACCAATCCAACACTACAAAAAATACTGAAGGACATTTTAGAGAGAGAGAGAGAGAACAAGAATACTAGCATTTCAGGAACAATGGCAGAGAGGCCTCAGTAAACGGGGCAGACAGTGGAGTGGAACAGAAAAATAGACAACCAATGGCAGAAAAACAGAATAGCAGAAATAAGGCAGAGAAGATTGGCTGTAATCTCTAGTATAGATGGCCTTGAAATAGTAACAGAGAGAAACACAGGCAGAGTAGATCAGGAGATAGGGTCCATTGAGATGCTCTATATAGGGAGGCAGTGGGACCCAAAA
>PVJX010019182.1:0-35265 GCA_004027295.1 Dolichotis patagonum
ATGGTGTGCTGTTGACTCTGCTGGAGAAGCATGCTACGCTGGCTTTCCTGATATAAACTCGGCTGTTCTCATTGTCAGGGGCTTAGGTCCTTGCTGTTGCTGATGGCGGCTGTGGTTCCTTTTAAGGGAGCTCTGGTTCTTACCCTGAGTGTCGCTTCCTGGTTCCAGTGCAGATCCCTCAGCCTGTTGACACAGATCCTTCATCCCGCTGGCGCAGACTTCCCAGCTTCCACCACTGACCTTTGGGCCTTCCCCGTGCAGATGCTTGATACAGATTTGCATGAGACATTGCCGTGGGCCCTAGGGCACCAGCTGGACTCATGCAGGACATTGCCATGGGATCCAAGCCCTCAGCTGGATTCTTTGGGTCTCTAGGGTATAAACAGGTCTTCTGTACTCTTCTGCATTTGACTTTTTGGGTGAATAAAATAATCCTATGTGTCCTGTATTAAATCTATTCCCTCACAATCCCTGACTACCTACCCCACCTAGTGATGGCCACACCCCGATTCTAAGTTTCTGAAGATCAGGATGACTTTGGCTCAACAACAGTGGCAGGCCCCACGGGCCTTCGGGAATTTTCTGAAAGGAGAAGACTGTGAGCAGCGAGTCTTGGTTCTCTGGGCCTTGGAGATCTGCTACGACGCATGCCTGCCTTGTAGGGAGACCAGGCTTCTGACAGTGTGGCTGCAGATTTGTTTGGAAATTCCCCAGTAAGTGGTGTTTTTTGTCTCCCGGGGACCTTGAGAGCTCACTGGAGGACCCACAGACTAGGACTCCTCCAAATATTGTTTTAAACTGATTGATGCCATGCCAGGCAGAGAAGGGCCAGGCATTTTTCATACATGAAAGACAATACATTCTGGGGCCAAAACAAAATTATTTCACGTTTGTATGATAACAGGCAGTGAGACAAAGATGATGTCTGAGGACATTTAAACCTCAAAATCATTAGTCACTGTCCCAGCGGGCTACACAAATAAATGATCAATGCACAGAAAAACAAGGCCCTCTGAGGTGTTTGCCCAAGACCACTTATGTGTCAAGCAGACTTATTAGATGTGAAGGGAATGATTATTTGTACAAAGTGAAATGAACATGTGCAATAATATTGTAAAATGTTTATTAGTCTAGAGTGTGCTGAATGTTCCTAAAATATATCAGGTTCTCAGCTTGCATTTAATGTACTGTTATAAATGATATCACATCCTTCCAAGCCGATTTTCCGCTTAATGCTAAGCTGCTTTGCTGGGGAAAGCGTGTTTTCAGATCTCAAGTATGAAAACACTGTGGGGTTAAACTCTCCTCTTCTGCTTTCTGCCCCCCACCCCAGGTGGTTACCTCCCTGTAAAACTTGTGGCAAATCTGACTGGGAGAGAAGGGCAGTTGGTCAGGACAGAGGGTGGTTAGAAAAGGAGAAGGAGGCAAGCGGGTTATTGTAGTAGAAACTTTAGACCGGAAGTTCAGAGAGCACTGTCTCAGGATCTCCTCACTGATTCCCTGCCGTGTGGCCTTGAACTGTCCTTTCTCCTTTCTGGACCTTAGTCATTGTAATCAGAAAATGGGAGCTCTGAAGGGACTACCAGAGCTAAATATACACGTTCTAAGTCCCAGTTTGCTGAGACCTAAGTCTGAGGGATCAGAAGGGATTCTGGAAGTGAATAAACAAAGTGCTATACAAAATTTCTTAATTTTGTCCATGATTTTTTTTTGGCAAGCTCTTTCTTATCTCCAATCCCCTGCCCAGTTGTTCCCTCCCCTGAGAAGCCTTCTCAAATCCTCTGAGCAGTCTGTCAGTCTGTTTTCATCCTCATCCTCATGAACCTTATTACACCTCTTGCCCCATGAGCCTGTGGTGGCCCCACATCTGTCTCCTGGGCCAGGTACGTAGTTGGTACTCAGGGAATAATTAAAGAGTGAGGGCCAGGAGGAGCAGAGCTGGCATGACCTTTGGCATTTATGTGCCACTGGCCCTGCATGTGAAAGATGGGGAAAGAGATTGGTTCAGGTTTAACTGCCTGGGCGGAACCCCAAGGAGGCCAAGACTGCTCAGGCATTCTGGAGAAGGGTCTGAAGAATGTTTCCTACAGGTGATGGGGAGCAGAGAGCCCCAGCTGAACCCCACCACCTTGGCTCTGAATAGGTGGGAGGGAAAAGCAGTGGGCCATGGTGGGGATCAACTTAGGCTGATTTGGGCCTCAAGTGGGGACAGGGTGGTTTCTCTCCTGTAACTCCTCTCTCCCAGGGCTTGCTTGAAGCCCCTGATCTTCTATCAGCCCATGATAGTCCGGGGTTCCTTTGGGAATCTGAGGTCATAGCATGCTGAGAGCTGTACAGCACAACCCAAATGTCCTTGCAGTCTCCTCTCGTGGGCAGTCTGCATTGCCTGACTGAGTCATCCTCTGTGGTGGCCTGGGGCTATGGAAGCAGCCTCTGGATGCTTCATCCTCACCCATGGGCAGAGGATTCTCCTGGCTCTGTGCTACCCCAGAGAGATCCAGGCTGACCAGTACCTGCACATTCCTCATTCAGGGGTGGTGCGCCAAGATTTAGCACCTGAATCAGTGTCTTAGGCTGCTGTGGGTGGTGTGGATGACTGAGGAGGGCGGTGTGTGTGGGAGGGTTGGAGCTTTAAGCTCTGACTGAAGAACAATCCAGATTTCTTATGCATTCCTAGGAGGCTGGCTTCTGCTTATCTCTGACCCTACGTTGTCCTCCTCCTCTTCCTCTTCCCCTTCCCCTGTGCACCCAGGATATCTCATTGCAGGACAGCCCTCCCTACCACTGCCCTGTTAGTGAAGGGCACTGCAACCTGAGATGTGAAAAGGGCACTCTGGCCACCTCCACCCAGCACTGCACCTACTGCAGACCTGTGGCCCTCTCAGCAGTCCCTTGGGGGTGGGCTGCTTTGAGGCACACAGATGACAAGAGAAGAGTGGGGTCAGGTTATTCCTGGCTCTCTCCCTTCCGTGTGTTGGGCTAGCCATGTCCCAGCACCAAATGCCATCACATGTCTCAAGGAAGCTGACTATCAGTTACTGCTGCAGCTCTCTTCCCTGTCTCCTTCAGGTGGGAACTGCTTTGCTGTTGTGGGCACAAATCACTGCTCTGTTCCTCTTGTCACCTGAGTCCTCTCTGCAGTGCACCCTGTAAAGAATCTTCCTGTAGTCTCCTATTTCAAATATGCTGCCTCTTTTGTTGGGATCTGACTGATGCTCTACCTACCATACAGGGCCTCCGTATTTGCTATTCCTGCTGCTCAAATGCTTTTCCCTTGGGTCATTACATGGAGAACTACCTTTCAGCTTTAGGGTTTTGTCCTGACTGCCACCTTCTCAGGAAGATTTGCCCAGAGAGTGGTCCCTTCTACCCAAGGGACCCTTGTCTCACTTGATCTCCATCCCATTGCCCGGGATAATGTTCTCTATGGTGCGTATCCATGATGACACCTCTGGCTTCTTCCTCTGGAGAGGAAGGCTTTGTTTGCTTTGTCTATTTCTGTATCCTCCAGCCTTAGGCCGATATCACAGCCTGCAGCAGGCATGGACTGTAATGGGTGACTGTAGATGAAATGATCTAATGTCCAGATCAAGAGTAGCACGAAGGATGAATGCAGCACTGGCAGTAAATGCGTGGACTCATCTAAAGGATGCAAGAATGGGGCACATGCAGGAAAACGAGTGTCGGTATACATGTGTGGGAGGCAAAGGGAGGAGCATGTGAACACATGCAGGGAGAGAGTGGGCTCATTTGAAGCTCCCCTGGAGAACCAGTTACTTCTGCCCCCCTGGAACCCAGGGGTCAGCTGAGATCTCTGGCACATGTAGGTAGTTGGGGACGGAGCTGGAACAGCCAGGCCTGCAGAGCCCGTGGCTCGGGCTGGGAGAACAGCACTAGATCAGACCCCCGCCCATGCACCCCGTTCCCTTCAGGGTGGCAGGTGATTTGGGATGCTTGCTCCCCTGCCTCGAAGTGGCTCCTTTGCCCACCAGAGACCTGCTGGAAAGCTGTCTTGAAAAGACCACACAAACCAGCCCTGCTTCTGGGTGCAAATTCTGAAGAGCTGCTCTGCCACCTGCAATCAGTGACAAGTGAGCTGCTTTTCCTGGCAGTGGTTGGACTGAATGAACAAGAGCCTGTCCCCATCCTGCTGGAGTGGGGTTCTGGGAGATTGTGGGTAAGGGGGCAGTGCAGTGTAGCAAGAGCTGGGTTGCCTGACACTGTGTTATTTGGCAGAAGTGCCCATCTTGCCAGGAGGAGGCTTTTTGAAGCTCTGCAGGGTTTGTGACACGTCCACATCCCTGAGGGAAGCTCCCTACAGGGCCACCTCAGAGACTTGGGGAAGGAAGATGAGTGTCCCAAGAGGGTTGAGAGAGGCAAGAGGGTCAACGTTGCCCTTTACCAAACCAGACTTGGTAACAATATCTTGTGCCTGGTCCCTTTGCTGCTCTTCTCACTCTGGATGGAGATGATTCCTTCATCACAGCTGTGACTGCAAGCCAAAAGAGATGCAGTGACTTGTAGTGGTCAGAGAGTTGGTATCCATGGGGTCAGCAGTAGCCTGTCTTCTCTCCAGAGAGTTTCCAAGTCCAGACGTTATTTCCCCTACCACCTGGCATCAGGCCCGATGCCCAGTGAGAGGCAAGGGAACCACATCACACTGAGCAGTGCTTTTCTGCTCGACCACCCTGGGTGTGGGTGTGGGTGTGAGCAGTATCTGCTTTGTTATGGTTTGAATTGGATCTTTCCAATATTTGTATGGTGACCCTGTAACCTCCAGTTCTTGGGAATGTGATGTCATCTGACGGTCAGGCCATTACAGAGGAGCTAAAGTGAGGTTGTTGGGTTGTCTCTGACCCAATATGACTGCTGTCCTTATAAACAAGAAAACTGGATACAGACACACACATGGAGGACACCATGTGTTGTGGTTTGTTTAAATGTCCCCCCAAAGCCTCATGCAATCATGGAGGTAGTTGAATCTAGCGTTTGTGATTGGTTTGTTGTCTAGCCCTAGGATTGACAATACGAGTGCTGCACAGTGTACAATATAAGGAAGTGCGTTTTTTTCGTTTTGCCCTTCGGCTCTTGTTGCTTACAGCTGCCATGAACGGCTGCCCCTCAGCCAAGCCACCCTGCCTTGGAGCCAGCTGAGTATGGACTGAGACCTGCAAAAACTGTAAGCTAAATAAACCTTGCCTTGCTTCACTTTGGGTGTCAGGTATTTTGTCTCAACAATGAGAGAAAAGTAATGGACACCATGTGAAGATGACAGCAGAGTTCAGAGGATGCCGCTGTAAGTCAGGGAACCCAAAGTTTACCAGGCAAAGCCAGGAAGCTGTGGAAGAGGGATGGGGCATCCTTCAGTCCTCAGAGGGGATCAACCTGCCAGCACCTTGATCTCCGACTTCCAGCCAGTAGAGCTGTGAGACAGTAAATGTCTGTCCCCATTACCTCCACCACTCCCCCAGGGAACCTCTGCCTAACCTCTTGGTGCTCCTGGCTGTGAGAGCTGCCGAGGTGATGAGTGGATCTGTGCAGGTGTTGGACAGTAGCCCAGCAGCATGGGAGGCGGGAGTGACTGGGACCAGGGAACAGGGCTCAGGCCCAAGTTTGCTACTCTCTCAGTGGGCTCAGGCTTTCTGCCTCAGCAGCAAGGGAGTGTGTTACAGTTTAACTGGGAAGTAATCCCCAAATACATGAGTCCCATCCCCAGTGCAGCAGTGTTTGGAGATGGAGCCTTGGGAGGTGATTGCATCTCAAGGATGCTAACTTTGTATCAGTGGACTTATCCACTGATGAATCCATAGCCTAATGGGGCATTAGGCAGAGCCCTGTTGGCGGGGGAGGTCCCTTGGCATGCCTTTAAAGGGTATGCCGTGTCCCCAGCCTGTTCCTCTGGCTCTTTCCCTTTTTCTATGCTTCCTGTGCCAAGAAGCAAGCAGCTTTCCTTCACCGTGCCCTTCCACCATGAGGCTTCTGCCTTGCCACAAGCGTCAAGCAACAGAGCCAGCTGAGCACGGACAAAAACCTCTGAATCATGAGCCCAAATAAACTGTTCCTCCTTGTAAGTTGTTTTCACAGGTATTTTGTTATAGCGATGGGAAGATGAACAACACAGGTGGGACTCCAGGATTTCTGTTACCTTCTGTAGCCCCAACTTTCCCATGCGAGGAGCTGGGAAGAGGAGCCCAGAAAGGTCAGTGTCCCCCCGACTGAGTCACCCAGGATCACAGCAGGTCAGCAGGACCATCCAGGCACCGGTCCACTTGCCAATACATGATGATTGCTCTTTGTGCTGGGTGCCTCCAACCAGCAGCCTGTCCTCCGGTCCTCTGCTCAGCCCTGGGTGGCCTTGGTGCCTGTGTGGGTCTGACGAGGCTCTAGTTGTTTGGAGAGGTGGCCCCTGGGGGCGGGGTGAGGGGAGCAGCTGATGTCTTTCAGGTTCTAGCACTGCCTCTGGCTGCCTGGGTGGAAGGCGGAGGCCTGGGTGGCCTGTGGTCGTGGACCTGCTGGCCGGGGCTTTGGAGTAGTGTGGAGGCTGACCGCAGGTCCCTTGGCCTCTAGTGTTTTCTTGGGCTCTTGGATGGAGGCTCGATGTTCTGGCTATGTTTCTGACTTCTTTTATCTCCTGCCTCCACTGCCTTCTAGAAAACCCGCCCAGGGACTGGGCTGCTCAGCGTCAGAGGATTTTGCCGTTGTCAGATGGTTGGCTCTCTGAATCTCTGCCTTTCAGTGTTCAAAGGACTTAATGTAAGGCAAGCCTTCAGTGAGGTGTTACAAGGCTCTGCCCTTAGCAGGGCTAGGTGGCTCCTCCCAGTTAGAACCAGAAGGGAGTCAGGAGGGAGATTAGAGGTGCTGTTGACAACACTGGGACTTAGGGAGGTTCAATGTTTGGAAACATGGGTTGGAAAGTGATGCCCTGAACATTGGGTGGTGAGGCGTGTCTTACAGTTCTTCATCTGGAGAGAATCTGGAAGTCTTAGTGGTATTAAAGCTCATGCAAGCTGACTGTACCAGAACAGGGAAGAAAATGAAGACTGCATTCATGGTGGTGGCATTAAAAGACGTAACAAATATAAGCAAGGAGATAGCAAGTCTCCTGTCACTGACTCCTTGAGTGCTTACTCACCCAACTTAGGAATTCTGCTGGCAATTCTCCAGCAATAAAGAGGCCTCCCTCGTTCAAGGTTGCTCTGTCAGGAACATTTTTCAAGTGTCCACGGGGTGCCTGCTATATTGTACTTACCTCTGTTCTGACATCCATTAAGCTTTCTCTGAAAGTCTGTGATTTCCAGACAGTGACCTCATCTTGCTCTAGAAAGGACAACCTTTCCTTCTTTATCAGTTTTTCCTAGAACATGGCTTGGTGAAGCTTTCCTTTTCGGTTGTGACCAGCTCTAGTATTTGCTCATTGACTCTTGTCTTAAGCTCCACGCAGAGCCTAGCGAGGCCGTCATCTCCTGTGCGCTGATGTTGCTACGCCTGTTGATGCAGCCAGAGGTGCGAGGCCGGATACTGTGAACTCCTAGGCCTCAGTGACCCAAGTTGGATGATATTCAGCATTGACTCATTTATGTTCTCCAGAGGAACTTGGAGTCAGTCACACAGTGAGCTAGAGTTGTATTCCTGTCTCAGTCCCGTCCTACCTGTAGCCTCTCCTCTTCCTCGTACTGAAACTGATCCCTCCCCTGGCTCATGGCTCAATTCAAACCTGTCTACACTTAAAAGGCTTATAACTTGGAGTGCTGTAGGGCCTAGCTTACAAAATCTCTTTCTATTTCTGGGCCTCAGTTTCTCCAGGTGTAAAATGAGGGGTTAGTCCAGCCTCCCTTGGGAGCCTTCCAAACCCTGATACTATGGTACTGAGTGCATAATGTGGGCGTTTTCATTCCCATGAGTTATCAGCAGGGCCAGGGGCTCCACAGCGCCTCTCACATCACACACGGTGTGCCAGGAATCCCATGGGAAGAAGGTCTGCCCACACTGTCTGTGGGATCCAGGGAGGGGCCCCAACCAGTGGGACAGGCATGAGCATCCACATGGTCCCCAGTGGAGGTGCACACATTACTCATCAGAGGTGGAGAGGCGTGTCCTGCTGATGATGCCCTTGGCCGGGGAGCCAGGCTCCATCTTGGCAGGAGGAACTCCTACTTGGTCAGGGCTGAGTTCTGTGAGTGACTGTAAATTCTCAGGGAAACAGCCCCATTGGGCCTAATTTCAACCACTTAACCCAGAGGTTGCATTCTAGAAGTGTTCTGCCAGATGCATTCATCTCCAGCTTGGCCCGGGAGAGCCTCACTCTGTGTGCCTTTGCTTACAGCAGCTGCTTTGCTACTGGCTGTTCTGCTCTTACCTGGCCATGGCAAGCTATGGGCTCGGGTCCCCCAGTCAGCAAGGGCAGCAAGGGCAGGTCTGTCTGTGCTGGCTGTCTCTACTCTTGTATGATCCTATGGAAATGCCCAACTTTTCAATCAGACACTAAGTCAAGGTGACCAAACAGCAGTCAAAACGGATAAGCAGAGTCCAAACAGTGCCCCAACAGCTTATCAGGGTAGCCAAAAAATGGGTACCCTCCACACTGCAGGGTCAAACTCTTAACAAAACAGTAACTCAGTTTGAATAACAAGTCAACTTGGTCAAATAATATCAAAGCAGTTGTTTAACTCAGTCAAAAAACCAATTCCCTTCAGCAAAAAACCTCTCAAGCAGCCAGTCTTTAGAGTTAGAAACAGCCAAAACACCAAACCAACCCAACAACTAGCCTGTAGGTCAAATAATGCCAGAACAATGGGTCAGCTGGGTCGTGTAATAGCAACATGCCGAGGCTCTTGTAAACAGCCAATCAGCAGACTCATACGATGTCCAAATATTTGGATTAATTCACTCAAGCATCCAGTCAGTTCCGTCAAACCCAGTCAATTCAGTTAATGAGTGCCAAAACACCTATCCAACTTAAACAGCCAGTCAAGTGGGTCTCGTGGTGACAAAACAACTGATCAAGTTGGTGAAACCACCAATCACCACAGCCAAACAAGCAGTCAAGCCAATCAAACTATGCAAAAGCAATAGGTCACACTGGTCACCAAGCAGTAACAAAACACCCACTCCATTCTGTCAAACAACCACTCAAGTGGAGAGCCTGTGTCTAAACATCTAGTCAACCTCATGAAGAGGCGCTTGCCTCAAAACTGTGAAACCAAAACAGCCACTTTGCTTGGTTGAATGAGGCTAAGTACTTTGAGGGGCACGGTCAGCCTGGGTCCAGTGTTCTCAGGCCAGTGACTTTCAGGAGATGGTCTGCTCAGCCAAGTAAGCATTTTACACCTTGTCCTTCACCAAAATGTCCATCAGTCCAGTCTTACAACCTCCAGGAAGACATCAGAGCTGTCACTTGTGTGGGTAAATAAACTCTAACCAGGAGATTGAGTTTCTCAGGTCAAAAGACTGGTCAGGGGTGGAGGGAGGCATTTGAGAAGGCTGTTTTTATCCTTTTCCCGGGACTGTTGTGGGGAGGGAAGACACTCCCTTCAGAGCTCCTTGCTACCAAGTATTTGGCTGGATGCTTTTTTCCAGTTACTAACCTGGGAGGGGTGAGCTACTCAGCTCCTGCAGTAACTCTGAGTGGTAAGTGGTGACCTGGTGGGTTAGTCAGTTTTCAGCGCTAGCACTGTTTCCAAGGTCCAAGCCCATTAGTGGGGCAGAACCCTCAAACCGAGGAACACTGGATACTCCCAGAGCACCACTGTTCAAAGCCTGCGACAGCAGCATGATTCAGTTCTTGCTGTGGTCTGGCCCCTTCCATACATCTGAACGTCTATCTTTACAAGGATAGTTATCCCCATTTTGTAGATGAGGGTCATAGAGGCTCATAGAGGTGAAGAATTGTCTGTGGTCATAGGACTTCAAGCAGCAGGGCTAGGATTTGAAAGCAGCTCTGGCTTGAACTGCCAGCTGTGCCTTTGAAATATTTGCTAAAAGCAAAGAAGGGAATGAGTTGGCTGGAATGGCATCGCACCAGAGATGTAACATGAGGGCGCACAGAGCCTGCGTGTGGCTGTAGGTACAGTGGCGACAGGAGAAGGGGTGCTTCATTCCAGGGAAGGCTCTGTAGAAAGGTTGGAAACCTGAATTTCAGTAAAGCACCCTTTCAACTTATGGTCCACCTTGGTGCTAAGCTTTCTTGTCCAGGAATGCCAAACTAGCATTACTCATGCCTTGGGGCCAGTGGGACCTGGGCTTCCCTGGGCCCTGTGAGCAGCCCTTGGGGTTGGTACATAGGACAGGGGTGAGCACCTCCCTACGATGTGCCTGATCCTGCCCACAAAAGTCCCCATGGTGCCCGACTTCCATACCTGGCAGCAGCACTGGGCCCTCTATTGAGTGTGATCGACACCCTCCCTCTCCTGAAGAAGAGTTCGGTTGACTCACCTCCCTACACTAGGCACATAGTGTTTTACTGAATGGGAACGCAAATCACGTGGGCAGGAAATGTCGTAAAGAGAAAAGTAATCTTCTGACGGAAAAATAAATTATCGGCCATGTTCCGAAGGAAAAGAAACATTCTTAAATAATTTCTCTTGCTGTTGGTATTGGCTGGCAGCATGGGCCAACCAAGCAAATGGTAATTTCCAAATTAGATTATACATTATGTCATATTAGTTTTATATTAGAAAAACAAACGGGATCAGAGGAAAAGTGCCAAGGTTGGCGGGCTGCACTGGCCACGTGAGGGCTGTGTTTCCACTGCAGTGTGTTTAATGATTCCAGGAGGGGAGAAGGAGCCACTCTCCGGCCACCTCAGGGCGGTGGGCTCTCTGGAAGGGAAGGGACAGCTCCTAGACCAGCCTCTGTGAGGGTGGGCGCAGCCAGGGTGGGACGGACAGGAGTACCCTCCCAACATGGTCTCACCCTTCTTTCTCCAGGGAGCTGGGCCCTCCCTGGAGGGCTGACCTGAGCAGCGGCTTTGCCATCAGGCCACTGTGGCCAAGAAGTAGCCACAGGGGCAGCAAGAGGAGGGAGCCATGCATCAGCCCCAATGCAGGGACTCACTGATGACATGTCTGCGAGGGGCTGGGGAGCAGGGGACTGGAAGTTACTAGTCAAGAGGTCCTTGCAGCTTTGAGGCCTCAGACCCCTTACCTTGAAGCCTCCTGCCCCCTAAGACTGTGCTGTAACACCGTGCATGTGGATTTTGACAACTGTGAGCTTCTTATGGCAAGGGAAGTGTCTTGCTCTGAGAAGTTCACACGAACCCAGAGCTTGGCACTGCTTTGGGTGGTCACTACAGAAACAGGAGAAAAATCTAGATGGTTAGAGCAGAAAGGACTCCAGGGACTCAGAGGCCTGGGTCAGGGCTTATAGAGCCAGGGACCCCCCAGGTCAGCAAACCTGTCTCCCACTGCATGACAGGCGTAGCACCTCAGACCTCAAACACCTTCTCAAGTGGCTGCTGCTAAGCAACCAGAGGTGGCAGTGCAGGGAAACCTACAGGCCACTTTGGGATTGGTCCACCTTCTAGGTGCAACTGAGAAAAGCAATAGTGGTGAGAAGGGAAGGCAGCTTGTCTAAAATTCCATAGGCAGTGACAAGAGTCAGATCTGGAACCTACCTTGCAAGGTAGATAATGGAGTGAAAAGAGAAGACTTAAAGTGAACCAGTTAGCAAGTATCTGACAGGTAAGAGCGAGTACCTAGCTCTGTCTGCGTGACTGGACTAAGGGTAAAACAGAACCTAGGTATCACTCAGGCAGCAAGGCAGGCTGAAAGTCTCATTATTTTGGACATTCCTGACCTTAAAATCTTTCCCCTGGTTCTCAGGACAGCTTTGTTCTGATCTCTTTGATAGTGTATGGGCTCTCCGGACCTCAGTTTTTCCATCTGATAAATGGGAGCAGGAATGGTATGCTTAAAGTAAGTCATAAAATCCCTTTTACCTGTCAGTATTCTGTAGTCTCAGAATCCAGTCCAGCCTGCTAAGACTCAGCTGATTTTTATAAGTCTAGCCAAGGGAAACTGCAGTAATTAGCTGAGGCCACTAGGGGGAGAGGGAAGCATTCAGCATGGTTCCCGCTTAACTTCTGTCTGAGCCCCCTGCTGGCCTGGAGGGTTACTGCTGCTTGTTGCTGGCTTCCTGTCTCCTTGGAGTCCCCTGGGGACTATCATTGAGCCCTTCCTCTAAACCAGGCCCCTGGCTGAGTGCTAGGGGCCCCACCTCTGCCCTCGGAGGACCGACAGCCTAGTGGCGACAGTCTAGTGGCGGCAGGGGCAGAAATACATGGGGACCACCCAAGTGCAACTCGTGTGGTATGTGAGAACTGTGACTGGGTAGTTGAAAGCCATGAGACTACAGGGGAACCCTCCTGGGAAAAGTGATTTCGGAGCTGAGCCTGGAAGGACAAGGCTGGATTCAGTGGGAGGAGCTCCAGGTGGAGGGGGTGGTCAAAGCCAAAGGCTTGCTGAACGCGGCAGGGTGAGTGGCAGGTCATGCTGTAAGCTGGGAGGACCGTGTATACACACAGAGAGGGGAACAGGACAAGCACACATTCACTCAACAGTATTTGCTGAGTATCTGCTGAGTACCAGGCCAAGTTGAGAAAGGCCTTGAATGACATTCCCCAATCCTGAATCATCTCCCTTCCTGGGGCCAGGCCCCAGTGTCCATGACATTAATTAGTAATAAAAATTTGTTTCTAAATTTAGCTAATGACTATGTGGCTTCCCTATCTCCCCGTGGGGATAACCCTACAGGAGGGAGTTGGGGAAGAAACAAACAGCTCAGGACTGGCAATAGCACTGGGGCTGACGCTAGTTGGGGCGTGGAGAGATGAGACAGGCAATAGCCAAGGGCACAGCCTGGGCTGGCCTGGCTTCCGATGGTGCCTGTGCCATCCCTTTGGCTGCCCCTGTCTTTCTCAGGATACTGTGGCCTCACTCTTCCCAGGGCCACCTTCTCTGTCCAGTGCCCGTAGCTGGTCCATGTCTGGTTGTGTTTGTTCCAGGTCCTGGTTTGCTTGGGTAGGGAGCATTCCTGGTGGGTGTGGAGGCAGGGTGTAGCCGAGTGCAAAGGCTGGGGTGAATGGCTGAAGGGCTCATGGGACAAGAGCCTTGTGCAAGAGAGTCCTAGGGCAGGGGAGGTGGTGGTTTCAGCCAGGAAATGGAGCTCAGACTCTGGAGAACAGATCTCAGGGCAGCAAGAGGGAGCCATCAGCAACTGTACAACTGCAGGACTCCAGGAGCTTTGCTCACATTATCTCACTAAAATGCCTGTATCACCTTGTTATAGAGGGTTATGACCTTCAGGTTTCAGCTGGGCTTGATAACAGCACACGCACAGAGCAGTTAAGTATCTTGCCCAAAGTAATACAGCCAGAGAATGGTGCTCCTGAGATCAGAACTCAGTCTGTGTGCTGATTCACCATATTTCTCTTTCCAGTGTGCTTCTGTGGCTCTCTACATATCTGGCTGCCTTCTTTCCTAGATTTAGTGAGCTCTCATTGCTTGTCTTGACCCGGGCTGCAACACCCCCTCTTCTGTCCCTCTTTACCTGGCCATGTTCCTATTTGTTAGATATGGTCTTGGGAAAGGTCCTGTGACCCTTCTAGATTTTATTTTGCTCCTCTTCCCTCTCATCTCCATCCACCAGCCGTCTCTTCATTCCTTAGCTTATTCCAGAGACTTTCTGGCTGTGCAGACAGAGTCTGTCTCTGTCTCCTCTGCTGTCTGCAGTACTCTGTAACAGGCAAGGGCCACTTTCCCTTGCAGCGTATGAGTCTCCTGTACCCCATCAGCCTGGGAGCTCCCAAGGGAGGCCTGGATTCGACGCATTCTGCCCCAGGCACTGCCCAGCACAGAGCCCACTTCCTGTCCACCGCTCCTTAACTCCTCTCTTGCACGGAAGGTTTCTTGCATTTGGCCTGTTTTGCAAAGAAGACTTTTCAACATCTGGTGTGATCTGGGATTGAGGGTGAGAACAATTTTGGGGGGTGCTAAGAGACATTTACAAATAGCTGTAGTCAGAAGCGGAGAGCTGAGCAGAAGCACAAACAGAGCCTCTTCTTGCTGTCCCTGGGAGCCATGTGGTGATCTGGGAACTGTAGGGAGCATTGGGCACTTCAGCGGCCCTGGCTTGTCTAATTAGCCAGGATGTGTAAACCATTGCTCAAGACTGAGGGAGACATGGAGACTCAGGGTGTCCCTGGTGGCTCTGGAAATGGCTCTTGGGGCATTTGTCTCATCTCTGGGTAGGATGGGCTGAGTATTAATTTCTGTCGATTGTGTTGTGGTAGCAGATGCACCATGGCGCGCCCCAAGTAGGGGCTTTACAATAATAAGTGTTGACTTCTCACCCACATTATGTTTTGTTTGCGGTGGCTGTGGCTTGACTATGGATCTCTCCATGTGTCTTCTTTTTTCCAGAATCCTTGTGAAGCAGCTGTCTGTGTTCGAGACATGACTTACTCTCTATTTCTGCAGAGAGCAAAATAGAGATGGCTGAACCACACAATAGCTTTTTATGTCTCTCACATTTGATGGGTCAAAGCAAGACCTAAGACTGCTTCTTGTAACTACCTGTGGGAGGTTGCCAGACAGTGTGTGGGGACGCAGTGTCTTCTCACAGGGAAGGGACAGGAGTAATTAGCAAAAGCACAGTCTATTACCAGCCCCTTCCAGCAACCATACATGGCCTGTTGTATTGGCAACTTTCCCATTGTGGGAAACAATACCAAACATTCTGTAGCTTAAGGGAGGAGAGGTTTATTTGGCTCATACTTCCAGGGGATTCAGTCAACAGATGCTGGCTCCAAAGCAGAAGCATCATGATGAGAGAGTGTGGCAGAGCAAAGATGCCCCGTTCATGGCACCTGGGAATCAGGGCAGAAGAACACCAGAAAGAAAGTGATCAGGAGCTGGACATCACCTACCCAGACACACCAGAGATATGCTTCATCAGTCCCTTCAGTGGCTCCCATTATATTTCACTGTCACACCCATACATGGACTTTCTAACTTCCATAGCCCGTGGTGGCTCTGGAGAAAGACTGTGCTCAGGGTGGACATACATGTATGGCTCGAAGTGCCATAAAAGCAAGTGTGAACTAGTCAAGAAGACCCTTACTTCCATTCCCCGCCTAGGAAACTCCTCCTCTTCCTCCACTGTGCGGTTAGTGCCACTTCCTCTAAGAAGACCCCCACTACCCTCTTCCCGGGGGTGTGTGCTCCTCTTTCACTTTGCTTCTTTCAGCCCGCTCAACTGTGTGTGAGGACTGTTTCTGAGTCAGAGTTCCTGGGGAGCAGTGGCGCACTGCACTGGCTCCTACCAGATGACGGGTGTGGTGCAGGTTTCTTCTCAGTTCTATGTTCGGTGGTGGTGTCTAGGTAGCTCAGGGTGCTCCAGAAAGCAGCAAATGCTGTAAGTAAGGACTACTGTCCACCTGGAGGGCAGTAGACATTCACTACTGCAGCTGCTCTCAGGAGAAGAGGGTCAGGGTTGCCTCGCTCATCACTGTCTTCCTGTAGGGCATGGTGGGGCTGCAAGCAAGAGGACAGGAATGGGTCACTGAGCTGCAGAGAGTGGAGTGGAGCATGAATGATGCCTGCTGGGCTGAATTTGGGGTCCCTACCTGTGCCCATTTGTGTGTCCCCAGCCCCCTTCCTCCAGTCCGGGCCCTGTGCTCATTGCCCAAGGGCAGATTGTGACGGGGCAGAGCGCAGAGGGCTGTGAGCATTTCTGGCTTCTGTTCTCCAAATGTCTGAGCTTAGGAGAGTGTTTGCAGAGGAAGGAGAAGGGAGAAGGGTAAACACAGTGTCTTTAGGAACATAAAGGGCATGAGAAGTAGGGTCAACCTCTGTCTCTCAAGCAGCTTCTCTGAGGAGATGACAAGAACCGTGTGAGGAAGAGCTCTGGGTGCATTCAGGAGAGTCCCAGGGAGGTAGCAGAGGAGCCCAGGCCAGCGGGGTCATGTGGGACTTCTCAGGTACTAGTCAGTGTGGGCCAGTGCCGAGGGACTGAATATGCCCTTTCTGGGGCCCCCGATGTCGACATTATGAAGATTCCAACAATGTGGATGACTCCAGGTAGTTGGGGTAAGAAATTGGGTTTTAGGAAACAAAGAAAATGACATTTTGTGCATCTTTGTGTTTCTATGTGAGCTCCTTAGTTTGAGACCTGAGACTTTCCTGCTACTCACGCATAGCTTAGACCAGAGGTTGGCCAGTGTTTCCGGGAAAGGGCGCTCGAGTAAGCAGGCTCAGCTCTGCAGGCCATATGTTCTCTGCTGTAACTGCCAGGCTCTGCTGCTGTGGTGAAAAGGAGACAGAAACAATGCACAAATATGAATGGATGTGGCTGTGCCCCAATAAAACTTTATGGATGATGAAATTTAAACTTCATATAATTTTCATGTGCCTCAAAATTTTCTTTTGATTTCCCCCTCAAACATTACAAACCATAAAAAGCAATCTTAGCTTACAGGCAGTGGCCATCTAGCTTGCTGCTGCTGATCTAGATGGCTGAGCAAGGAATCAATCGGAAAGGCTAGGGCAGGGCGC
The DNA here is from genome assembly GCA_004027295.1 of Dolichotis patagonum. Classification (NCBI taxonomy): domain Eukaryota; kingdom Metazoa; phylum Chordata; class Mammalia; order Rodentia; family Caviidae; genus Dolichotis; species Dolichotis patagonum. Next base: position 16,551 of record PVJX010019182.1, read on the forward strand.
ACAGGGGCATCAGTACCTTCTGCAGAGGGGACACCCCCTTCCTGGCTCCACGGCAACCCCTTCACCCAGCCTCCCCAAAGGCTCCCTGGGCCCTGGCACCATCTGTAGCCATCCTTGAAGCCTCCCTGCTGGAAGCTGGACCCTCCTGGGAAGGGTGGCCGGCAGCTGGACTCGGCAAAGTGGGCGGGCAGCTGTGTTCAGTCTCTGGGAAATGAGTGTGGACATGGCGTGGCCCAGTGGGGCTGCCCACCCTGGTCTGCCTGGATCAGGTTCCCAGCAGCATCTGAGCACTGTAAACACAGCAGCTGGACAGGCCATCTCTCCCGAGGTCCTCCTAACGCAGCTCTGCTCAAGAGAAAACTGGGTTGAGGGCTGACAATTTGACATAAACCATGGGGCAGCATTCATGACTGGGGAAGCCGGCAACCCCCTTCTAAGCCTCCACATTTCTTCCAGTGGCAGCTGCTCCCAATTATCTTCTTCTCTGGATCCAGGGATCTTTGGATCAGGGAACCCCTCAGAGCTCCCCTGACTCTGACACTAAGTTTCTGAGATTGAGACATTAGTGGAGAAACTGAGATTCACAGGGAAATGGACACTCACTCTACATTGTAAGGGCTGGGCCAGTCGGGCTAGAAGCTTGGTATCTGGCCTTCCATGACTGGGCTCTGGGCACTTCTCAGGGCTACTTGAAGAGGAGAAAGCCTTGGAAGGCAGCCAGAACCCTGCTCCTCATCCTTCAGCTGCCCCTAGGAGGATCTCCTTTGTGCCACCAAGGAGCACAGGGCTGGAAGTCACAGTCAAACCATATGCAGGCAGGTGTGTTACTGCATTTACACACTCGGGTGAAGGCATGTGGGCCTGTGTGGGGCCCTTGAACCTCTTATGTGCCACTTGTTCTGCCTGCTGCCACTTTTGCTGTTGGCAAGGCAGACACAGGCACAGGATCACCGGGCCGTGTACACAACTGTATGTTCGCGTGCTCGACTAACCTGATACAAGTGAGTTAACATGTGTAGCTTCTTGACATGCATATCAGCACCTGTGTCTGTCCCAGTATATCCTTGTCAGGAACATATACATGCTCACGTGTGCTCACGTGTGTGTACACCGCCCCCCACAAACTCATACTTCTATATTGACTGGTCAAGCTGGCGTGCTGCTGCCAGACCTGGATTAGCAGGCCTCTCGAGGGTCTTTTGATTTTTATCTTCTTATTCCTGACACATTTCAAAATTTTATTCAACAGTCAGATCTAAGGATGGGGGCCTGGTGCTGCGAACAAAAAATGGGCAATTTGGAAAATTCCTGTGAGATTTGAACTCTTCCCAAAGACACCCAGAGTTGCTACAGTGGGGTTTGTGATGTCAAGCGTTGGGCCAGTCCCACCTGGAGCAGGCCTCATTTTTCTTGTCTGGCCTTGCCAGACTCATTCACCAACACTGAGCCCACCACTCTCTGGTGGTCTTAGGCTCCATCAAGGATCCTGAAGGAGAATGCTGGGCATACTCAGCTGGTCTTCCCCCACAGGCCCTCTCCCAGTTGCATAAGCCCTATTGTAGGTCCATAGTGACAATATGGAAGACCAATATGTAGGTCCAATAGGTGACACGAGTGCTTTATAAACATTGGTTTCTTTTCACAGCAAACCCATGTGTTATAAAGTATGACTCTATCTATCTTATGAAAAAGGAAAACCAAGGCTCAGAGAGGTAGAGCAACAGGGCCCTAGCCACACAGCCAGGAAATGGAAAAGCCAGAATCCCATCCTGATAAAGTGGCTGCTGAATCATCATCTTAGTCGCTGCACTCTGCGGCTCCAGGCACCCGTGGCTGTTGACTCAGAAGCACCAGGACCTCAGAACCCCAGGAGGAGGGAACTTGTATTCTGCGGGCCTACTGTATGCCAGGCCCTGTGCTGTGGGGCTCCCAGGCCTGCCACAAAGCTCTCTTGCGTGTCGCACAGGGCCCTGCTTCTGGTGTCCCTGGTAAAGCAGAGCTTCCTCCAGGCGCTGGGCTTCACAGACAGGCACAACCCCAGGTGCACTCCTGGCTGAGGGTGAGAACACAGCCCCAGCGGGCTGGGCCGCGCTGCCCTCTGAGGTCATGTGTGCGGAAGGGGACGCAGCCTCTACACCCGTTCTTTTCCTGTGTCTCCTTCTTTCTCTTACATGTCTCACGAGTACTTTAAACTTTCCTGCCTCTTACATGATCCTTCTGCTGCAGAGTCTCTGGTGCCTTTCCTTGCCTTCAAGCCGCCACCTCTTCTGGGAGCCTTCCCAAGTCACGTGGCTGGCGTCAGCACGCTCCCTGCTCGGCCATGTGGCTCTGTGCCTGCTTTCCACACGGCCCTCCGGTTGTTGGAACTGATTCCACAGGTGTGCATCGATGCTGCCGTGTGCCAGCTGTGTGTTCACTGTCCTTCCTCCCTGGGGCAGCGGGGGCTTTGCGCCAGCTGGACCTCATTAAGTTTGTCTTTTTCCCAGCTCCTGACCTAGAAATGACATGTAGTAGATGCTTAGTGCATGCTTCAAAGATGGAATTTGTAATCTTAGTTCTAGAGCATTATCTTTATGATGCTTAAAAAAAACTAAAAATAAATAAATAAACAAACAAATAAATAAAATTAATCTGATTTACCAATCTAATTCAATTTGCTTTGGAAAGAGTGGGCCCCAGGGCAGGAGGCAGGCACCAGACTGAACCCCAGGCTGGGTTGTGGGATAGCATTCCTGCAGAGCCGTGGCAGTAGCTGCAGAAAGGGACACATCTTTGTGTCCAGCCCCAACTGGGCGTCCTGCCCAGCTTCCTGCCTGCCCTCCACATGGTGGAGAAGCAGTGAACAAGGGCCTTCCTGTCTTCCTTTCTTTCCCCTTTTCTAAAAATAAGCTGGAGTGGTCTCCTCATCTGCCCCCAATTTTCTCCTGTTTGACCCCAGTGACCCTGTGCCCTCAGACGAGGCCACATGTGTGCCCACTGCTGGACAGATGGGCTGGCCTGAGGTGCAGATGGTGGGAGCAAGGAGCTCCCCGTGGCCTCTGCCCCAGCACAGCTGGCCCTTGCAGCTCGGCCTTCCTGGGAACAAAGTGCTGGGGCAGCCCTGGCTTCAGATGGGGGCGGGGGCGGGAGTGGGTGGACTTGTTTACAGCGGGAAGCTCTTCCCAGCCTTTATGAGCTGTTGTATCATGATAATCATCACCCATATTTGTATACACTGAGCGCTTTCACATCTGTTGTCCCCTTGAGTCCAAGCAGCAAGTCCTTGAGACTGGTATTGTGGTAGTACCCAGACTGAACAGATGAGGAAGCCAGAGAGGTTAATTTACTTCTCTAAGATGGCACAACTAGGAAAGAACAGGGAAAAATTTGGATCCAGGCCTCTGAGATTTAAAATTCTTGCCTTTTACACGCTGTCTCCTTCTTGATGTCTGAACCAGGCAGTGGTTTTGCGGCTTTGTGCCCATAAATCTTCATATTGTTCTATTAGCTGCCACCTACCGAGGCCTTGCTGGAAAGACCCCTGTGGTCTTAACCAGGGCAGGAGGAATTATTAGACTCATTTGGAGGAGGAGGCAGCTAAGACTCAGGCTTCCTCACGAGCTTATCAAGGCCGCTCCATAGTGAAGCTGTAGCAGGGCTGACTGAGGGGTGCCCGATTCTGATAGTTCTCAACAGTGGGCGTCACGTGCTTTGCTTTTGATGAACTACCTGGGCAGCTGTCTTCCAAGTATGTGCTCTGTGCCGACCACAGGGACACAGCGATGGGCACCACACACAGCCACTGCCCCAGGGGCTGTGCGTGCTAGGGGAAGATGGATGTGTAACAGCTGTGATGGCTCAGAGTGACAAACCACTGCTAGCCACAACAGTGAGCTCCACACGGGGCTCTGGCATGTGGACGGTCCTGATAGGCACCAGGCAGTTCTCCATCGTCCTGAAAATGGCCCAGTGGCTCCTCTGTGGCTGCGTTGTCACGTCTGAGCCTCTTGGCCTGGCAACTGAGGCCATGGCACTGTGAGCCCACCTCTCCATCCTACCCGCCTTGCCTGCCTCCCACGGTGCTGCTGGAGGTTCCTCTCCCATCCTGGCAATTGCAGTGCTGGGCTGCTGGGAGCGCCTCCCCTCGCTCACTCTACTTCCTCCTGGGGGCCTCACCGGTAAACATCACTCAGATGGTGCTGTGCCCCGAGGTGGATGGGGGACTGCAGGAGTGGGTGAGCTGCCATTGGAGTTGTATGGACTATGGATGAAAAATCAGGGAGTGAGGCAAGTGCTTTGATGTCTGTGGGCCTCAGTTTCCTCTTCTGTAAAGTGAGCCCAGGAATAGGATGTAACTACAGTAAGATAGAGGCCTTGGTAGAGGGAGGAATAGCAGCCTGCGGGAGCTAAGAGGAGGCACATAGGCTAGTGTTGGGGGCAAGGAAGCTTCTCAGAGGCCTTGGTCCCAGGCAATTGTTACTAATAATAATCGATATTATTAATACCTGATACATATGCTTTTGATGGATAGGGTATTGTTAATCTTTGCAACAAGTCTAGGAGCAGGTGCTGGCATTTCCATTTTCTGAGAGATGAAGACCATATAGCCAAGAAGGTCCAAGCCTGAGTGTTAGCTTGGGCCCTTGGCTCTGGTGTCTAAGATGTGCTGTCCTTGCAATTGCAAGTAGGTGAAGAATGGTGGGACCATAGGGCACTCCCACCTGGGACAGGCAGCATCTCTCTAGTCAATGATCTCTCCAGGTCCTTACCGGTGGGGAATGGTAGCTCCCATCTCCTTGCCTCAGGACAGTCGGTACCATCGCTGAGTGGGGTCCACGTGCCAGCAGGCACCTGCGCTTTCCATAGGCAGTGGAAGCCCTGCCTGGGAAGCAGTGGCTGAGCTGGTGCTGCCACCAGTGCCAACTGCCTGTATCATAGGCAGAATTATTCTTCCTTCACAGATGAAAGGATCAAGAGTGGAGGGAGAATAAGGACCGGCACCATCTTGGGCTGGAAAGCTGAAGGCCACATTTGGGATGTACTTTGCCTTAACCACCAGTGCCCAGTGGAGCCGTTCCTGGGTGATGGTATGTGGAGAGATCAAGACCTCAGTCACAGATGGGGAGCCATGCTGCCAGCACTTGCCCCTTCCTACACTTTCCCTGGGTGCCTAAGCAGGCAAGTCCCTGCCCACTTGCCTGTTGTTGTGGGCTCTTCCTGGTTCTGTCCTGCAGACTGACATGGGTTGCTGAGCTGGTAGTATTGGCTTCACTTCGCCCTGTCTTCCTCACCATGGAGTCAGAACCCAAATAGTGGCACAGCTGGGGATGGGTTGGGCATGTGTTGTCTGACCCAGGGGGCACATTTTTGGCTTAAAAGAAAATTATATGATAATACCTTATGATTCTTTTGCAGCATATTTGATGTTGGGCTAAGGTTTCCTAGGTGTGTCTGAAGGCAGCAGTGTCTCTGGCCGCATGACTGCTTACCCATGAGTGATGCTGAGTGGTTCCACGCTCAGCTCACCCACTGCATTGAAGAACTTCCCCGAGCGAGCGGCATGAACTCCAGCCATGCTTCTGAGCCCAGGGCCTCACACCAGGCTGTTTGTCTCCCCTCCCCTGTCCCCAGCCTTGTAACCAGCATGGGTGCTAGATCCATGGGGCTGTTCTGACCCAATGCTTGGATTCATTTCAGTTTGGAGTCAGGGCCTGGCTCAGTGAATGAGGATCCAGAGAAAATAGACTCTTTTCTTCTTCCCACTGGTAGAGACTTTTGGGCCTTTTAAAGCACATTTCCTGTCTGTGATCAAAATCCATTTTTATGATAGAGAAAAAGGTGAAGATAAGTGAAATGACTTGTCCTTGATCAGGGCCTAGAATCCAAGACCCTGACCACAAAATCATGGTTGGTTCCTTCCCTGCCTCTTGTCCTTTTCTCTCTTTTTCCTTTTTTTTCTTCTTGCCATGAATATTTATATGAAGGCAGGGAGGAACAGGAGAGAGGAGTAGGAAGAGTACTGGGTAGAAATTGAAAGCTTTAAATTCTGGTTCTGGGCTTTCATTATTTTAATTCTGTCATCTTATTATTTTAATTTAAACAAGTCATATAGTATCTGGTCTTTGCCAGGCATAGTGGCATATGCCTGTAATCCCAGCACTTGGGAGGCTGAGGCAGGAAGATTGCCACAAGTTTGAGGCCAACCTGGGCTATACAGTGAGCTCAAAGTCAGCCTGAATTATATAGTGAGACTCTGTCTGAAAAAAAGAACTCTCCCCACAAAAGTCATACTGTTTCTCTTAACCTTAGGTGTTCGCATTAGTAAGCTGGGGAAAGGAGCAGATTCTTCTAGAATGGTTGACAGAATAGCTGTAATAACCAATCCAATGAAATATTCCTTCCCATCCATCCATCCATCCATCCATCCATCGTTCTACTCATTTATCTGCTCATTGATCTACCCATCCATCCAATTATCTGTCTGCCCACTCACTCGCCCCTCTATCTACCTATCATTTCATTTACCTACCTATCATCCATTTACTTCCTCAATCCCCATCCCTCCCACCTGCCCACTCATCCATCCATCCATGCATGCCTGCTTCTACTCATCCACCCACCCATGTTTCCATCCATCCGCCCACACCGTGCGTGCCAAGAACAGGAAAAAGACCACAGCACTGAGGTCAAGCTCGATAGACATCTGCACCAAGTTTCCTTGTGGAAACTGGTGGCCCATCACTGTTTCTTCTTGGACAACATCTGTCTCTCCAGTGTCACACTCATCCAGCTGCCTTTAGTCATAATTAATTCTTAATCAGAGGGACAAGGACTGAGGCTGATTCAGCTCAGTGTCCTCAGCATCAGCCAGCCCTCAGTGCCACATGAGCATCAAGCAGTGTCCTCTGAGTTCACAGCCGTTGAGCCTATCCTACTCAGCCCTACTTTACTCTCGGCTTTTCAGCAGAGCTAGAATCAGTATAAGAAGCCTGGATTCAAATGATAAGCAGTTGGCTCCAATGTGCTCTTCTCTTTGGACTCAGCATAGTTTTCTGTACAGAGAAGCGTTTTCACTCCTTCAGTGCCGAGATTGAGAGAGGTTGAGTCTAGCCCAGAGTTACACAGCAAGCCCAAGGGAGATGAGCAATAGAAGCCCAACCTTCTCAGACTAGTGAGCAACCCGCGCTCATCTGGAGCCGCCACGTGGGCCAGTAGGATGAAGCTCTGAATCACTGGCTCCTCCATCTTTCTTTCCGGGACCTGCCTGAACAGCACAGGCTGCCCTGCCATACCAAGGCCCTCTGGGTGTCTTGGCAACACACGGGTTGGGAGGGGACTGGAAGGCGGAGTTTATTACTTTAGGGCTCAGGCCTACTCTGAAGCTGCCAGGCCTCCACTTGCTGGCTGGGCTTACCAGACCTTTCCTGGCTCTGACCAGCTGTGGTGGTCCCTACAGCGGACCAGGCCTACCCCAGTGCCTGCAGTGTATCATGGGTAGCTGTGAGCTGCCCCCTGCCCAGCTCCTCTGCTCCCAGAGGTTGCGCCCCCAGGGACCATTCACTGCTGTACGCGAGCTGTCAGCAGAGGTAGTCTTGCTCCACCCTTTCCTCTTCTCTCCGAGGCTCAATAGCTCTCAGCCACATTGGAAGAATTAGGGGGTGGCTGGTGGAGGGAGGTGGCTGGCTCCTATGGTGGGGACCATGCATAAGTCCTACCACATTGGTGCTGCGTGTGTGTGCTGGCCATGGGAAGAGGGTCTTGGCCGTGCCACGCTGCCCTGGGGGCTCTGTGGGCAGGGCCTGCTCAGCAAACCTTTCTCCTTAACTGGCTTCAAGGCCTTTTTGGGCCCTGGCAAAGGTTAGTATTTTTCTCTGTGCATTTGTTGTAGATTCTGTGCTTTGTGTGTGGGTAGAATCTGGGGCCTGGCTCTCAGGCCCCAGGTCAGCAGTGACTTGGGTGGCTCTCTGGGGAGGCATGTAGCTCCTGCTTGGGCTTGCATGGCCACTGACAGCATGGGAGGATCAGGTCCTCATGGTTTAAGAAGCTGTGCTGACTGTCTATGCCAAAGCCATCCTGTGCAACTGCTTTTCTCAGGCCCATCTTCCAGATCAGGAAGCAGAGTCTCACAGAGGTCGAAGTGCATGTGGATGGAAGCCAGGCTCACCATGTTCCAAGACTGTGCAGTGTCCTTCTGGGAACCAGGGCTGGACAGTTCTCCAGTGCCCATTCCTTTAGGGCTGCAGAACATGGGTCATGGTCCCTGCACTTCTGAGACTGGGCAGCAAGGTCCAGGGCACAGTCAGTGCTTACAGGACTGGTTGTGTGGCCCATGAGCAGGCATAGGCACAGTCTAAATCCCCAAGGACTGACACCCTGTGGTGAGGGCGCTTCAGACAAGAAACCCAGGAATGGTCCTGAGGCAAAGAGGGTGCTCTACATGACTCTGCCCCTGCAGAATGCCAGGAACACATTTGCTACCTTTCTTCCCTTTTTTTGTGATAGTCCAACAAGGCCTCTATTATCTTCTTTATATCATTAAGAAGTAATAGTTACCGTGGCACACCAAGTGTATATTTGTGTATAACAAGTGTGTAACTAGTGATAGGAGTCAGGTCCCTCCCAGGGCCTGAAATCCAGTACTCTGGGAGGCTGAGAGAGAAGGATAGACAGTTTGAGCCCAACTTGGGCAACTTAGTGACCTAGCAAGACCCTGTCTCAAAATAAAAAATAAATGGCTGGGGTATTAGCTCACTATAAAGGTCCTGATGATCAGCGAGGGGCAAGACTGTCTGTGGTTTCATGGCATGAATCCTTTGGTGACAGTGTAAGCAACCAAAGGTCACCTCACCCAGCACCAGGCTGGAACCAGTGACGCATGGATCTGATTCTGGGAAGTCTGTGTGGGGGGCCTGGTGGAGGACAGAGCAGTGAAACAGTTGATCAGGCTAGAATAGCAGCACCTGGAATTCTGAGGGGTTCGAGGTGCCCCATTCTACATTTGGAGTAGTCCATGGTATTCTCGGTGGCAGGCACCCTGTGATCCACAGTATTCTTGGGCAGCACCACTGTGGCAGTGTGGGGGCAGAGAGGCCTCTCTCTGGCTGAGTGACCCACACGGAAGGTGCAGGAGTCTACTTACTCTAGACACTCTGAGTTTGTCTTGCCCTAGCTGCCTGGTAATTCCTGCTCTGGCCACATGGCAGTGTGGTTGGGATGCATTTCGATGAGTCTAAACTGTGCAGTGCTGCGTACATGTCCGTTGTCTTTGGGAAAAGGGAAATTTGCCCTGGGAGGGTATCTGGGATGAACTAAGCTCTCTCTGATCAGGTTTATAGCTTCCAATGGTTCCTTGAAGTATCCAGTGTATTCTCGTGGGTGCCCCCTTTGATGCTTCATAAAAATGCTTCCTTTGACTGACATAAAACCGGAATAGTCCAACCATGACCATACTGATAAGTAATGAGCTTTTTGTCACTGGAGTTATTCAAGACAAGGCTGGATCATATGTGATAGGGAGATCATCTATAGCTGAGACTTGCTGGTGAACTTCTGACTCCGCATCTGACCTTGCATGCACGGAGGCTACACCTCGCCTGCTCTGCCTGGAGAGGTGAGGCAGACCTCTGCCTTGCTGTGGCCTAGGCAGACTCTTCTGGCCATGCTTGAATGCGTCCCCAGGGCCTCACTTTCCCCACCTGCAAAATGAGGATGCTAATGCTTGGCACTTTAGCTTTACAGAACAAGGTTGGGACAAGAAAGCAAAGGCTCACAGGCACCTGAGAAATCACAGAACTTCTGTCTGTGGTTCTCCAAGACAGGAACTGCTCAAGGCACAGATCAAGGGCACAGACAGCATGGTGGTGGAAGAAGTTTTTCCATACGGGTGTCTCAGCATTTGGGCCAGTACACAGCCCATTCAGCTCCTGAAGAGGTCTGTCATCACAGTCAGGAAGGTGGGATTGTCCTCCACTTACTGGCTGTGTGTCTTCGGGGCAAGTTATGCTACTTCTCTGTGCTTTAGTTTTCCTGTCAGTACATGCTGACAGTTTCCTAAGAGTTACCTGGGTCCAATCTGGTGGGTGGGGACCAGACCGAGGAAGAGGGTGATGTGGGGGTAGGCAGTGGGAACAGGCTATATGGCTGAGATCAGAGGGCAGAGGGGCTACACTGCCAACCAGGCTTCTCTCCAGAGGGTCTCTTTCTTTGTACTTGTTTGCAATACATAATGACCACTTTCTTTGCAGGTATTTGGGACATTTACATGACATATCCTAATTCTTTTTTATACCCCTTTACTCCCCTACCCATCTTCTGGTCTCCTGCCCATTTGCAAAAGAAGTTTCTTAAGGCTGGGGGAGACCTTGCGTTTGAAAACCATGCTAGCCGTATGACTTTGGGTGAATTACTCTTAAGTCTTCGTTTTCCCAGCTGTGAAGTGGACACTGATCTTGCCAACCTCATGGATATGTTGTGAAAATGAAGTGGTTTAATATTTGTGTATAACAAATAGAAGTCATTGTCATGATGGCGATGATGGCAATAATGCCTGTCTTAGTTTCTTTTCTCATTGCTGAGACAAAATACCCAACACCTAAAGTTAAAAGAGGAGAGGTGTATCGTAGTTCAGTTTGTAGTGTTTTCAGTCCATAGTCGGCTGGCTCCAAGGCAGGGTGTCATGGCAGAGGGGTGTTGCAGAGGAGAAACAGTTCATGGTGGGAAGAAGGCAGCAAAGCAGTGAAGTAGAAAGGAAGCAAGCAGCCTGCAGCAAATAACAACAGAGCCCTCTTTTCTGTTCCTTATACTCTATCCAGTTTCCTCACTCTTAAGGCAGGTAGCACTCACCCCTAAGTTGGGCCACTCATCATCCTAGCATCACACCATGAATCAATCCCAGCATGTCAGCATTAATCCCAGAATCACACACTCTAGATCCAGCCACCTCCAAAAAACCCAACCGATGACTGCAAGATGCTTTGGGGAAGGTATCTAGATACAAACTATATCAATGCCCCTCCCTTCCTCCTTTCCTGCCTTCCTGCCTTCCTGCCTTCCTGCCTTCCTGCCTGCCTGCCTGCCTTCCTTCTTTCCTTCCTTCCTTCCTTCCTTCCTTCCTTCCTTCCTTCCTTCCTCCATTCAAAACTCTCTATGCCCCTTTTCTGAGCTCCTGCTGGGCTCCAGGGACACAGAAGAGGATCAACTACTCCGTGCCTCCTGGGAGATCAGTGTAGGCAATCAACTTGCAAACCTGACATTCCAAGCCCAGATAGTGTTTGTGGGGTCCTATCAGATTCAAGTGCACACAGAACAAGCCCCCAAATATCTGGAGGAGGCAGGGAAAGATTCATGGAGAAGGAAGCATTAGTGCTGAGAATTGAAGAAAGGGTGAATTTTGGTCAGATGGATAAACTAGGGGAGGTCATTCAGGATAGGGCACAACATGTGCCATGGACTGGAGGTGGAAAGACAGCAGGGACCCCAGGCAGGCTGGGTACTTGAAACATAGAGCAGAATCTGGACCCCAGACCCACCAGAGTATCAGGACCATCTTCTCACTCAAGTGGCTGTGGAGAGTCACAGCTAGAAGGGCCTTACAGCAGGGTATGTTGGGCGATAATGGTGTGACAGCGCTTTGATACTGGTGCACTGTCCAGGCCCTATTCTCTGAAGATGCTACTTGCAGATCTTCCTGCAGTTTTGTGTGCACAGGTTCTCCTGGGACATGGAGCTGCTGGACATTTGTGGGAGGCAGGAAAGAGCTCTGAAATAAAAAACCCTGGGCCCACTTTCTCACCTGGGAGGTCCCCAAGGCTGCTGAGTTAGGCCGCACCTTCCTCTGTGTCTCTGGTGCCCAGCGGAAGGTGGCACTGGCCAGGTATGCACAAATACAGTGAGGTCAGAGGTCTTCCTGGCCACATGGATGGAGAAAAGGATGCTCTGAGAGGGATAGGGTCACACAGTGAGACAGAGTGGCTCTTGCCCACACCTATTGTAGTTTCTGCCAGTCTGCACCCTCCTGCCCCTCCAGGCTTTGCTCCAGCCCTGCCTTCAGCCTGGTAGACAGAGCCCTCACTGGCAGCTGGACTAGAGGTCACCTCTGCCACCTCCCCACCCCCGCATGTGGGCAAGCAGCATCCTTCCCAGGACTCCTTGAAGCCATCCCTGTCTACTTGACGAAAGGCATCTGGGGCCCGCCAGCCCCTCCTCCTACCAAGCGGGAAACACAATACGCCGATAATGATCTAATATTTATACAACGCCTTTCTACCAGATGCATCCCAACAAAGTTTACAAGCTGTCCCTGTGGCTGGCCGTCGCAATGTATTCCAGACCCCCTCCCTGGCCCCTCCTGGGTGGGGAGGCCCAATGCCAGCAGAGGCTCATAAATCCACCTGAGAGACAGGAGAGCCCAGCTGGCACCTAGGGACCAGCCACTCTTGTACCCTCTTGGGCCACTGCCCTGTGGGAGGTCATATGTGCTCAGAACTGGAAAAGAAAGCCATTGAGGGGAGGGCAGGGCTGTGCTCAGGTTTTGAGGTTTGGCCAAAACTCACAGCACCCAGGGAGCCTCTGCCCAGTCCTCCCCAGCCTCAGACCTGTGGGAGGGACGGAGGGAGGGCCTGGTTGGCCAGGCCCACACGTTCCTCCCAGTCACTTCCTCTATGGCGGCTCCATGAATGAGGATTTGTGTTCGTTCCCTCCCCATAAATTGCCCTTGGTCACCAGGGCCATGTTCTGTGTCAGAGTCCCTGACCACCAGCCTCGGACAAGCCCTGCTTTGTGAAGTCCGGGTGGAAGACAAACAAATGATTATTACCTTCCCTGGTCCCCTCCCCCACCGCCTTTTCTTGGCCTGGAGTTAAGACCCTTTTTCTCTGTCAACAATCTTGACTTTGTTCCCTGAGAAGGAAACGGCTCTGGGAGGGACTTGCAGAGATGCTGCCTGGGAGAAAATGGTTCAGGGAGGAGGGTGAAACAAGACAGAGGTTACAGGAAATGGCAGACATTTTTTGTTGAATTAAACCATTAGGAGTGACCCCCAAACCAGAGCCAGGCAGAGGGAACAACTGGATACATTTAGGTCAGGACGAGCAGCCAAGTGAGGAGCTGAAACCAATTACCATAAATGAATGTTTCTCTTTTATTCACGACCACCGTGCCTGTTCCCAGGATGCTCTTGGGCGTCTTATAAAAACAGATGAACTCTCTGGTTTTGTTTGGGGAGTTATTAGCTAATGCAACTGTTGGGCAATTTATCAAACATTAGCACATGCTGAGATTAATGACCAAGAGACGTCAGTGCCTGGTCCTCAGCCGCAGAGGCTGCTGGATGGACTTCGGAGCTCAGGATATGGTCATTTCCTTGGCGTGAATGTTTACAGAGGATGTTGGTGCACTAAAAGCAACACTTCAAACCCACCTCTGCCATAGGGTCCTTTTCCTGATAACTCTTCGTAGCTACTGGGGTGAGGACGTGGTGCTGACACCCCGCTTGGTCTGGGGTCCAGATCATGCTCGGTGCCCCAAGCACCTGGCCCGCTTGGGCTTCCTGTAGTTTTTCTCCCACTGGACCATGGCAGATGCTGTGCCCTGGGCCTGGGGTGACTTCCTCCAGCTTGTCCACCTGACTAAAATCCACTCCTTTAACTCTCAACTCTAACGCTTTGTTCGCTGTGAAGACGTCCCTGATGCCTTGGCCTTTCCTGCCCACCTACACTACATTATAGCTTGCACCGTCTCAGGTTGGGATTGCAGGTTTATAGGTGGATCGCCCAGACCAGTGATGGTGAACCTTTTAGAGCTTTTAGTGATACCAACCGCCCACTGTGGCACATGTGTCATAGGTTTGTCACCACTGGCCTGGACTGTGATCTCGCAGGTGTCAGGGAGTGTTTGATTTTTTTCTGTATCCCCAGTGCCCAATAGGACCTCAGAGAAGGTGTGTGCCAGGGTTTTTGAATGGATGACTGAGTGACTGGCTGACCGACCCGTGTGCTGCAGGGCCTTCCTCAGAGGCTCTTTCTCTCCACCAAGAAGAAAGGACCATGATTCTGTCTATCTGGCTTTCTAGGGAACTTCACGAAAGTGGGATCAATCCAAGAGCCACACAGTAGAGGAGGAAGACCTGGGTTTGTGACCTGGTGCAGTTGCCTGCTCTTTGTGGGCCTCAATCTCTCAATCAGTGAAATGGCCTAGGTGGCTTATCTTCAAGTCTTCTTGAGAAGACAGTTGCCAAATGCTGCATGGCTTTGGGACATTCTCAATCCAAAAAGGGAGGGAAGGAATTAAATCAAATTAAAAGTATTCTACTGCTTACCCTCAACTTGAGGAAAGGAATGTTTCTTTATAGGATCTTGGCTAAAATGCATCTTTATTTTGTGGTGGGGAAAAGAGCTGATCTTTAGAGTCAGGAGCAGCTGGGTACAGCCCTGCTCAGATGGGGCTTATTCATACCATCTCATAGATTCTAGCTTCTGAAACATGGGACAATGGTACTTCTCACTCTGTGGAGATGTCAGTGTCTGGGAAGTGCTGAGTCTAGCCACTGGCCCAGAGCTGGGACTTGTTAAATAGTGGCTGTGATTATTGCTATTAATTACATTAACAAACTCCGCCAGGTGCAAAGAATGGGAGCAGCGGCCCTCAGGCTGCCATATTCTTTGTCTTTTCTTGATATTTTGGACAAGTCTTGGTGTTACAGAACAAATATTCTTCCTCTTTGCCCAATTCTACCAAATGTGTTCCACCCAGCATCAGCCCCTCTGCCAGGCTCTGCAGCTGGCTTTTCCCTGTGAGCTGCACCATCCCGCTTGGTGGGGCTGACATCTGCCAAAAAATCAGACCACCTTCTCAGATTTTCCATTTGCAGCTGGGAGAGAGGCAAGAGGGCGGGCTGGCAGAGAAATTGTAAAGCAGGCACCCGTTCCAGTTCCTGCCTGTGTGGTGGGTGAGGCACTGCCAGGGAGTTGGTCTCTGGTGGTCTGAAGCAGCAGGCATCCATGACTAGGGCAGTGGTGACAAAACTATGGTGTGCATGCTGCAGTGGGCTGTTTTTATCACTGAAGGCTCTAAAAGGTTTGCCATCACTGCACAAGGGCCTATAGGGACCCCTGGGCCGGAGGGATAGGGGAGAAGGACAGTACCATGCAGAGGATTGTCCTGTCTACCAGAAGGGACCAAGGCCTGGCTGGAGGCCTTTAGGAAGGTTGTTACGGATCTCTCAGATTTGGTTACCTCTATCTGTAAAATGGAAACAAACATGGCCTCCCAATCCCTTATAGGACACATTAGGGCCTGATGTATTTGGAAGTCAGAATTTTTCAGATTTTTAGAAATAATGTCATAATTCCCTATTTTATAAAAGACCTACATTCAGGTAAGGAGAGCAGCCTGTGAGCAAACTGATTTCTGCAGTGGACGGTATGAATATGGACACTACATGGCGTTAGTGAAGATCCTAAGTAACCTCATGTAGGTTTAGATCAGATTTTCGACACCAAATAAATTTGCTGTAAATTCCTGGAAAAAGTCTCTATTGTAAATCTTAGATTTTGGAATCAAGGAAGAAAAACCATGGATCTAAAATGTCTACACCATAGGCCTATGATGGCAATAGCAAAGAATGGGAACATAAAGCTGCTTACAGATTTTCGAGAAATGGGTCATTAGCTCCCCCAGAGCAGTGGTTCTCAGCCTGGGCTACACATGGGAACCACCTGGGAGCCTTAAGAGCCACGGGTCCCTGGATTCTACTTTGCTGGCATCTTTAACTCTTCAACTGTGGGCTTTGGCCTGGCAATGGCATTCCCAATTGTCCCCTCAGGGCTCCCCTTCGTTCCTTCATCCCTTCGTTCCTTCCTTCCTCCCTCCCTCCCTTCTTTCTTCGATGAACACTTCACTGAGACATAAGTCACATACTATGCAATTCACCTGTCTAAGCTGTGCAGTTTAATGGCTCTAATATACTCAGAGTTGTGTCCCTGTTACGAGTGTCAACTTTGGAACTCTCCCTTACCTCACAAAGGAGCCCGTACTCCTTCACTCTTACCACTCACTCCCTGTAGCTCCTCCTAAGCAGCCATGTTTCTATAGTTTTCTTCATATGGACATTTCCTGTAAATGAAATCATATAATATGTGCTCTTTTGTGACTATCATCTCTTACATGGCATAACATTTTTAAAGCTCAAGGTTCATCCATGTGGTAGCATGCATCAATACTTTATTTCTTTTTATGGCTGAAAAGCAGTAGTTTGCTTATCTATCATTTATTAATAGACTTTTGGGTTGTTTCTACCTTCGGCTCTTAGGAGTAATGCTTCTAGCCATACATGTGTTTTTGTGTGGGCATGCTTTTCATTGTCTTGGATATATATTTAGGAGCAGAATTGCTGGGTCAAATGGTAACACTATGATTGACTTTTTGCGGAAATGTCAGGTATTTGTTCTTCCCAAATTGGTTTATGATTTTACGTTCCCCTGAGCTGTGCATGAGAGTTCTGATTTTTCCATATCCTTCTTATTATGGACTTTTCAATTAGAACCATTCTATTGAGTATGAAGTGGGATCTCATCATGGTTTTGATTTGTATTTCCCTGAGGACTAATGCTGTGGAGCACTAAGTGTTTTTTGGTCATTTTTCTTATCTTATTTGGGTAAATGTCTTTTACTATCTTTCATCATTTTAGAATTGTTTTCTTTTCTTTTTTTTTTTTGTACCAGAAATCGAACTCAGGATCTTGTGCGTGCCAGGCAGGTGCTTGTACCACTGAGCTGTATCTCTGTCTGTTCTGCTTTTTTTATTGAATGAGTTTTCGGAGTTCTTTTTTAAAATAATTTATTTTAAAGGGAATAAAACCAAACAAATGAAACAGAATAAAGCCAATGAAAACTAAACAATGAGAGCAATACAAGACTTCAAAACAAGACAATAGGAAATCAACAATGGCTACCATAATATACCTTATTATCTTTAAAATAACCTCCCATATCATCAGACATAACAGAATCTAACAAAACAAATCAGAATAAAACCAAACAAAACAATGAAAATGATACAGGACTTCAAAACAAGGTAATAGGAAATTAACAGTGGCACATCCCCTTTCACCTTCACAGTATCTCTTGTACATTTTGGATCCCAGTAATTCTTCCAGTATGCTAGGGAGACAACACAGTATTCACCCATGTGAGTCTGAACCACTTCACTCATGAGCATGATCTCCAGTGCATCCATTTACCTACAAAAGCCTCAAGATTATCCTTCTTTATAGCTGAGTAGCTTTCTATTATATAAAAATACCATAACTTTCCTATCTATTTCTCAACTGATAGGCAAGTTACCCCTGCTTTTTTCTGGGTCCCTGTCACAGGAAGCATTGACTTATTTCCTCTGAGCTTCAATCCATGATTTTTCTTTCAAGTAAATAAATTTCTTGATGAATCCTGTCTCCCAATCCATTCTGCCTGTGTTTGTTTTTATTGGTGACTTGAGGCCATCTACACTAATGGTTACAGCTGGCATGTACTGGCTCTTCTCTGCCATGCTATCTTCCTGCCATTGGTCCCCCACTTTTTCCCTGTGTTCAATTGCCTGCCCTGCTCAGCAATTCACCTCTGCTACCGTTTTCAGAACCATGGTCATCTTTATCTCTCTCTAGAATATTCCTCAGCATTCTTTGCAGAGTTGGTTTGGTGATTATGAATTTCTTCAGTTGTTCCTTATCATGAAGGTGTCTTATTTCTCCATTAATTTTGGAAGATAGTTTTGCAGGGTACATCTCTCTGGGCTGGAAGCTGTTTTCTTTCAGCACTTGAAACACTTCACTCAAAGCTTTTCTTGGCTGGATTTTTTGTGTTGAGAAGTCTGCTGTGATTCTGATTGGTCTTCCTTTATAGGTGATCTGTTTCTTTTCTCTAACAGCTTTTAATAGTCTGTTCTTGTGCTGAATTTCTGGCATCTTGATTATTATGTTTCTGGGCATAGATTTATTTTGTTTATGGCGAGTTGGAGTTCTATATGCCTTGCTTATCTGAATGCCAGGTCCTTTTCCCATGTTTGGGAAATTTTCTGCTATTACTTCTGTAAGTAATCTTTTTATGTCATTTGTGTTGACCTCTGCTTTTTCGCTGACACCTATGAGTCTTCAATTATTTTTCTTTGCATTGTCTTATTTTCTGGTTCCTTATTATTTTTAAGAGATCCTTCCTCTTGTGATTGCTAACTGCAATCCTGTCTTCAAGGTCTGAAAGTCTATCTTCAGTTTCTTTCAAATTGTTTTGCCAGCTGGAGTTTTTAATTTCCTAGATATCTCTTTGAATCTGTTTCATGCATTGTAGTTCTTTCATGTATTATTCATTCAAGGTTTCCATCATTTTCCTGTGCTCCTCTTTTTTATCTATGTTTTCATTAGATATATTCAGAATTTCTTTCATTATGTTTGTGATTTCTTCTTTCACCTGAGATATTATTCTTGATATGATTGCTTTTATAGCCTCATGAAATCTTTACTTTTGTTGCTATCCTTTCAGAAATATCAGGTGTGCTACTTCCAATTTCTTTCTTTTCTATGTCTCCTGGACTTGTTCTGTGTAGGCTGGAGGTCTAAGGTTGATTTTGCTGCTTTGTCTTGACATTTTTCTGGGTTCCTCCAGATGAGCCAGTTGTGGGGTCCCAGGCAGTTCTTGCCTTGGCTATTCATTTGCAGTGCAGGGGAATGGGTCAGGCCCCTGGGTTTCT